>PVJA010041232.1:0-18006 GCA_004027025.1 Myocastor coypus
TTTTTTTTTTTTTTTTTTTTTTTTTTTTTTTTTTTTTTTTGAGGTGCTGGAGCATGTAGAATTGTTTTCCAACCTTTAACTTTAAGCCTATGAGTTTCTTTATGAGTTAAATGTATTTCTTGTATGCAGCATATTGTTGGGCTCTGTTTCCTTATCCACTCTGCAAGTCTACTTCTTTTAATTGGAGAATTGAGTCCATTTACATTGATGGTTATAATTGAAATGTATTGACTTATGGCTGACATTATTCTTATTCGCTATTGTTTAGCAATTTTTCCTCCTATTTTTAGTTGGTTACTCTATTTGGTGGGATCTTTCTGTTCACCTTTGTTGGATTCGGGTCATTTTGGTCCCTTTCTAAAATATTTGTTAGAATATTATGTAGCACTGGTTTTAATGTCATGAAATTCTTCAGCTGTTCTTTGTCATCGAAATATTTCACTTCTCCCTCATACTTGAAGGAGAGTTTTGCCGGGTACAATAGGCTGGGCTGAAAATTGTTTTCATGGAGGACTTGAAACACTCTGCTCCATGCTCTTCTTGACTTCATGGTTTGTGAAGAGAAATCCGCTGTTATTCTGATGGGTTTTCCTTTAAATGTGATCTGTTTCTTTTCTCTAGCAGCTTTTAGTATATTATTCTTCAGTCTGATTTCTGGCATCTTGACTATTATATGTCTTGGCGTGTTTTTAATTGGGTTGATGTTATTTGGGGTTCTGTAGGCTTCAGTTACCTGAATGTCTGATTGCTTTCTCAAATTTGGGAAGTTTTCTGCTATTGCTTCTGCCCATATTCTTTTTATATCATTTGTATTGACTCCTTCTTTCTCATTTATTCCCATTAATCTCACGTTGTTCATGTTTGTATCGTCTTGCAGATGATGAATTATTTTTGTCCTGCATTCTGGTTGTTTTTAAAAGATCCTTTCTTACTCTTTCACTGGCTGCAACTGTGTCTTCAAGGTTGGAAACTCTATCTTCATTTTCGTTCATTCGGCTCTGAAAACTTGTGATCGAGGTTTTATTTTCTTGTATATGTCTGTGAAACTGTTTCATGCGATCTATGTCTTTCCCATATTGCTCTGTCAGGGAGTCCATCATTTTTCTAATCTCCTCCAATTTTTTATCGATGTCTTCTTTAATAGTATTGAAGTCTGCCATTATGGTTATCCTTTCTCTCTCTAATACAGAGATTATTTCTGTTCTGTTCTCCTTTCTACTGTTGTATAGTTGTTCCCCTACTTGGGATGCTATTGATTTAGGCATGTGTTTGTCAACTTTAGATATTATTTCTGCTCTGATGTCCTCTATACGTTTCTCCAGCCGTTTTTCCACTTCATGTATTTCTTTTTTTACTTCAGATGTTATCTCTGATCTCAGTTGCTCTATAAGTTTCTGCACTTGTGTGTCTGCCTCAGATACTACCAATTCAGAGTTTTCATCTGTATGGTTCCTATTTTCTTCCATGATAGTGTCTTCTGTATTTGGTTTCGGTGGGCACGGGCCCTGAGATTGCATCCTACTCCTTGTTGTTATCATTTTGTACGGAAGCGACCTCTGCACTTTGTTGACATTATGCTGTGTCTATGGGCGTTTGGTCTGGAGACTCCAAGCTGGTTCCTCTACAGAGGTTCCTGATTCTGTGCTGCAGCTCTGGCTGCTAGCTTCTGTGAATCCAGGCGGATGTGGTCTGTAGGTGGAGGCGGAGCTTTGGGATTGAGTAGTGCTGGTAGGCTCCTGGACCTGATCAGTTGCCAGACAAGATGTTTGATGGATTCGGTGCTGGAGCTTGGGCTGGAGGGGTCAAAAAAAAGTGGCGGGGGGACGGGAGAGGCAAAGGCGGGCTAAGGATCCTGACCCAGCCCGCTGGGATTTGGGTGGGGACTGGAACAGGAAGTTAGTCGCAGGAACTCAGAGATGGGGCAGAGGGGCGCAGGCAGCTTACCCGCAGCGGATGCGCAGGCTCTGCTACCAGCTGGGACTAGGTCAGAGCTGGAACAGCACTCCAAAGAATTATATAGGTTCAAAATCTAAAAAACTTTTGCAGTATTTCTGTATTAAATTTTTAGGTAAAGGATTTGACTGAACTTGGGAGATACAAAAGTTACATGTTCTGTTATATAAGCCTTGCTTTAACTTGCCCTTAACTACCCGAGAGAAAAGTTGAACCACAAGGCCTAGAAAGTAAAGCTAGAGCCGGGCGTGGTGGTGCACTCCTGTAATCCCAGCCCTTGGGAGGCTGAGGCAGGGGGATCAGTGTGAGTTCGAGACCAGCCTGGGCTACAAAAGTGACTTCAAGGCCAGCCTGAACTGCATAGTGAGACCATCTCAAAAAGACAAAAAAAAAAAAAAAAGTAAAGCTAGATTAATATGTTAAGCTATAAAAGGCCTAAATCAGCAGCTTCCAATATTGCCAGTTTTGCCAATAACCAACTATGATTATGGAATACTGGACTGTAAACAACTACTTTCTCTTAGTTCAATGAAAAGAAATTTTTGCATCAATAATGATTAGAAAAAATTATCATGTCTGAATCGTATGCTCTAAATAACTACTATGAGCATAACAACCACAACAAAAAGGATATGAAATATTTTTAAATAAATGGAGATATAGGCAATTGCAAGTTGAAGTTCTCAGAATTGTTATTATTTGAATTCTTACTCAATTAACCCATAGATCCTATGTTCTCCCAGTCAAATTGCAGCAAGATTTCTGTGGATAAGAGGAAATATTTTCTAAAATTTAGGTAAAGAGACAAAAGTCCTAGATAGCCAAAACATTCTGAGAACAATGGTGGAGAATTTGCAATATTTAGTATTAAGTCTTGCTATGAAGCTTGAGTACACAGGAGCATCATATTGTCATTAAAATAGCTTAATGAAATAGAATAAATGTGAAAAACTGAACTGATAAGTCCCTGAATATAAACAATCCTTAACAGAGGACCAAGTGCAATTCAATATACAAAGAATAGTTTCTCTTTTCTTTCAACAAGAGGTCCTAAAACAATTCCATGAACTGACTTTTAACTAATATCACACAGAAGCCTACAAATGAAAAGTAATATTGATTCACAAGTTCCATATACAGGAAGCATCTAAATTGCTCAATAAATAAATGGTAAACATCATACTCTAATAGCAAGTACCAAACACTCTGCATATGTCAAAGTTCATAATATGTAAAAATTAGTACGACTTGGTGCTTTCAGCCAGATTATGAGAAATGAAAGCAAAAAAGAGCAGATTCATTTATAAAAATTTAAATATTGGCCAGAAAAAAGCAACATACAAATTGGGAACAGAAGAAATGTGGTTGTTAATGAAATTAGTATCACTAAAACTATATCAAGTACTTTGAACTTCGACAAGAAACATGCCTCTAAGGCACACTTCAGGATTCAGCAAGACTCAACTCTTTGGAGGCTCAAGGGCTCAAACGTGTAACCCTTTCATTAAAGAAGGACCAGGAAATTTTGGTGTTATTAACATGAAACTGATGTTTGAGCTCCACAGAATGAAAGGGTTGTAGAATAATAGTTGTTTTAAGCATATTTCACAGGAAAACCTCAGAGGTAATGCAGAGAGCACCTACCAGGCAGGTGTATAATGCAGTATGCAGGAGATGTGGGAATGAAACTGAGTGTGTAGGAGAGACTCCAGGAAACTGAAGATATCAGCAACATAAAAAGTATGCTGAATAAAGTCACAAGCTGTAGGGATTCACTGGTGTCTTGGGAATCACGGGGAAAACAGAGGTTCAAATGAGAGATAGACAAGAAAGCAAGAATAGGGGCAGGTGGTGGCACATTGCCTCGTTGGAAAATGACAAGAACAACAATAGGTACATTTGTTTACGTCTTTGAACAGGTAGTATCAGGAGACATAAAGTTGACTAGCGACCAAGAGCCAAAACTGACCAGGCAGCAAGTTTTTATAAAGATTAGGGTAGCTTGATTGTTTAAGCACCTTAGTTTTGGCTTGCCCACCCATATATGATTAACTACAGCTGTTCCAAACGTCTTTCTCCCTTTACTGTTTTGTTGTGTTAATGATGTGTTTTCCCTTGCAGTTAGAGATGCTGAGCTTGAGTATCTCTGAAGATGATCCTTTCACACTTGATGCCAATCCAAAGATGTTTTTGTATCTATATACAGCAATTTAACACTATATAGTCCAATAGTCCATAACAGTGGTGACCTCTCAGTAAATCTGGCAACTGTCAGAAGGTGTCAGTGATTTTGAACTTTTACAGTTGGCATATTATTATGGCATTCTTACATCTCATGGCCATACTTTTTTGCTGGATGGTTAAGACCAAATTAAAGCAAGACCTGTATAAATCAATTTTAATTTTTGCTATCTAACAAGGTTAGTTATAGCTCCTCAGCACTTACTCTGGAACCATTTACAGCACCTCTTAGATCTTCTGTCAGTTTCAACCATCTGGATGAGGCAGATCAAGTTGCTTGATCAAGTTGCTTTCTGTGAATGTCTGAGATATATTTTCTTGTCAGGTGACTCTCCTTAGGCACATTATACATTGTATAATCACTTTTCTCTGTGCTTCCATAATCTCCTTGATCAGAAAATCAGGGATTCCACTGAGTTATAGGATGTCACAGCAGAGGTTGCCTTATGTCGTGAGTCTTCAGTGCCCTCTCAGGGCTATGGTCAAAATATTGCCCATGTTCTTACCCCATGTATCTCTCTCTAATTTTTAGTCTGCAAACCTCAGTTATTAAACTTCCAGAAGAAAAGCTTAATGACATTAGCAAACTGTAAATGCAAGCAGTAGGTTTAATGTTCCTATCTGAATATCAAACAACTTATATACAAAATGGAATTGTTGTTTTGTAACAAATATGGGTAGTCTAATATTTAAATACCTATAAAACATTAACATGCAGCAGTTACATATTTGAGACAAAAATTTAGATATCAAAACCATACATAACTGTGACAAATAACACTGATGTTATGACCTTTTGTGACATGCTTAAATTGTCATTTTGACATAATATAGACCTTTAAACAATCATCTCTATCTCATACATATAAAGCTTTTTCCTAGTTTGTCATTTTAGTGGTATATACATCACAAATTTTTGTTAAAGGCAGAGTTCTGAATTTGAGAAAAAATCTTATTACAATAAGCAATCCTTTTATAAAATATATATTTGGGAAGACTTGTGTATTTAGAAGTATGAGTACATTTAAGACAACATGAGAAAAACAATAATGATTTACTTTTGAAATGTGAAAACTTTTATTTACTAATTCAGTTTTGTAGCAACCACATATTTTATGAGAAAACATTTCTTTGTTAACATGTATCTTTTATTCTTATTTTTTAAACTCTTTGTATCTTTGGTCTACCAGAAAATCCATACAAAATTAAACCTTCTGTGTATGACTTATTTCACATATATTACAGTCTCAAGATCTATTTATTGTTCTTTTCTCCAATAGCAATTTTTTATTTTATTGAAAACAAGCTAAATAGTATTTCACAAGAAAGTAATACAATAAAAATAGTTAATACATTGCATATCATTATCTTCAAAATAATTACTCATAGTATAAGATATGGGCCTAAAAATTTTCTAGTTGATATTCTCATAAACTTTTCTTTTCAATAATACTAATAAATATTAAAATAAAATTTTACTCATTTTAATGAGAAAAATACAAAATAATGAAACAGGTTAGTAGCATGGTTACAATAAATTAATACATTGCATACTCTTGTCTTTGTAGTCCTTATTCAGAGGAAAAGATATTTTGTCTAAACAGTATTAATGCAAACTCTTTTATTCTCAAACAACTAAGAGAAAATAGCTGTATATCTATCCCAACATATATATATTTTTTTTTTTCACAAGTTGGTCCTTTATTTACAATGTTTTGAAGTTAGTTATGCATGACACTAGGTTGCCCAGAAAATGATACCTAACCTTAACCAGACAAGGTGTTCATCTTAGGAGATAGCTTTTTTGTTTTGTGCACTGTGTCTAGTCCTGCCTACATGTAGTTTATCAATTTCCTACCTTTGCAGCTCCCAATTTATCCCTCTTTTGCATCTTTGTTTTTTGTTTTGTTTTGGTCAGAGATTGGTCTTTCGCTATAGTTAGAGAAGCAGTATTTGGAGAAGTCTTCAAAGGACCTTTTCCTACTTGAAGCCAGTCTAATGATTGTCGATACTTGAATTCAGCAAAGTAATCCAATATAGTCCAAAAGTCCATAATAATAGTGGGTTATCAGCAGAACTGGCAATTGTTAGTAATTGTCGACTTGAGCTTTTTTTAGTTCAGTGTATTAACACAGCATTTACTTTTTAAACCTTAGGGTTATAGTTTTCTGCTGGATGGATAAGATCAAGTTAAAGCAAGGCCTATATAACTAAAAATGTAATGTTTTTACTTGACAAGGTCAGTCACATCCCCTCAGGATTTACCCTGAAACCATATACAGTACCTTGTAGATCTTTTGTCAGTTTCAGCCACCCTGATGAGTCATAGCCATTGCTTAAGCAACTTGCTCTCTGTGAAAGCCTAAGAGAAATTTTTCTGTCTAGGTGATTCTCTTTAGGCAATCTGTACATCATTGATCACTTTCTTCTGTGGCCCCATAATCTCATTGATCAGAAAATTTGGGACACAACTGATTTACAGAATGTCACAGCACAGGTTCTCTTATGTCCTGAGTCCTCAATGACCTTGAAGGTCTAGGGCCAAAGTATTTACTATCCTTGTAGCCTCCATTTCTCTAATTTTTGGGCTGCAAATTTCAGTTGTTAAACATCCAGAAGAGAAGCTTAATGATATTGTTACCCTGTAACAGAGGCACTTGAGTGTACCAACTCTGTTCGTGCAAATATCAAATGTCTTAGACACAGCATGGAACTGCTACTTTCCAACAACCATAGATATTCTAAAATTTAAATCCCTACAGAACGTGGAAGAAAAAACCAACTACATATTTTTACACAGAAAGATAGAATCAAGCCATCTACAACATTGTAGCAGGATGATTTTATAAATTTTTTCTTGTGTCTTGTTTTCTTTTATTATCTTTTCTTTTTCTTACAAACTTCCTTTAAAGAGAGTATAATGGAGGCTTGATGGTTATCTCAGTGCCACTTTGGCAGACCCAGGGAGGTGCAGGGCACCGTGGTTCAATCCCCAGCTTCACAAACCACACCAAACCTGCCCTTGAGGCAGCCTGAACTAGCTAAAAAGTAAATAAACCTTGTCTAATGTTAGGACTAAACAGACTATATATTAGGATTAGCAGACTAAAGTGCTTACACAGAACACAGAGCCCAGTGTTTGATCCCTTGCACATTGTGACAAACCCGCCTGTGGGGCGCGCTGAATGAAGATTGAGATTTGGTGTAGTAGTACACAGTTTTAATTCCAGCACTTAGGAGGCTGAAAACAGAAGAATCATTATGAGTCCAATGTATATAATGGGAAACTATAAACACTGTAGACCCTGTCCTCAATACAGAAAAAAAAGTAAACAGAGTATAACAATAATTGATATGACATTAGAAGCACTACACATGCAGAAGACCAAAATGACGGGAATGTCAAGCATGGTTTTAGTATTACACATTGCTATTCTCACTGTAGTTGCTTAGCTCACAAATATCAGCATATAAATTTAGTCAGGGTGAGAATTCCACCAATTAACTGCTATTTTCAAAAACCTGATAGAGATTCTTAGGGTCATTGCTTTAACCATCTTGGTTATATAAATGTATGGTTTTGTCCCTGCCACATTTCCTATCTTTTCTTCTTTCTCTCTCTTCCTTGTTTAATCTTTTAGTTGTCACTTTCCACTTTATTATGCTATAATTTTATTTATATTTCTACTTTTGAGTTCTTGCACTAAGGAGACAATACAATATTTACATATGGGGTCAGTTTGTTTCACTTATGAGTATATGTTCATGTTGCATATACTCATATATGAAAGCTTTCAGTTTACTATTCTTCATAGCTGAGTAATACTCCATTGTATAAAAACACCACGTCTTTTCTAGCCACTCCTCAAGTATCAGGCATTTGGTCATTTCCAAAATTTGGCTATCACAAATTGTGCTGCTATAAACATAGAAGCACATATATCACTATAATAGGATGTTTACAGTTCATTTGAGAAAATTTGCAGATGGGGGAGAACTGGATTGATTTCCAGTCCTAGTTTTTTGAGGAGCCTCCATACCTATTTCCACAATGATTGTACCAGTCTTCATTCCCACCAGGAGCCAGGAGTGCAGAAGGGTTTCTTTTTCCCCACAGCCTCTCCAATATTTGTTGTTGGTTGATTTCTTTATGATAACCATTCTTTCTGCGGTGACCTGGTATCTCAGTGTTTAATTAGCATTTCATGAATGGCTAGTGATATGGAGCATTTCTTCATGTATTTGTTTGCTTCTTGTATTGCTTCTTCTGAAAAGTGTGTGTTCATCTTCGATGCCCATTTCTAGATTGGATCTTTAAATTTTGGGACCCTAATGTGTTTTAGTCCTTTATAAATTCTAGGTGGAATCCCTTTGTCTGAGTGTTTATTAGTTAAAATTATTTTTTCCAATTTGTGGGTTGTCTTTTCACTATGTTGGTATTTTCTTTAGATATGCAAAATCTTCTCAATAAGAGGTGGACCCAGTTTATAATTCTTTCAAGAATTTCTAATGCAGTTTGATTTTGTTCATGGCTGTTTTCCTACCCTTGTGTCTTTAAGATTTCCACCTCTTTTCTCTTCCAGAAGATTTAGTGTTTATGCTTTAATGTTCAGATTTTTAATCCATTTTGACTTTAGCATAGAGCATGGTGATAAACCTGGATGAAGTTTTGGTTTTTGGCATGTACAGTGCCAATTTTTCTAGCACAATTTGTTAAAGAAATTATCTTTCTTTTAGTAAGCATGTTTTGCCTCTTTGTCAAAGATAAGATGACTGAGTATGTCTGTAGCTGTGTCTACATCTTCTAATCTATTCCACTGATCCTCAGGTCTATGTTTTTTCTCAGTAACATGCTGATTTTACCATAGAAGTTTTGTAGTATAATTTGAAGTCAGGAATTGTAATGCTTCCTGCCTTGCCTTTGTTGTCCAGGATTGTATTTCCTATTCTAAGTTTTTCTGGTTCTAAATAAATTTAAGGAATGATTTCTCTAGGTCTGTGAGTATCTTGGCAGTATTTTGATAGGAACTAAATTAAATCTGTATAATAATTTTAAGAATACGACCAGCTTCCCAATGTTGGTTCTTCCTATCCCGGAGAATGGAATATCTTTTCATTTACTGATATCCTCTATATCTCTTTTCTTCAGAGTACTATGCTTTTCATTGAATATATCTTTTACTTCTTTAGCTAGGTTGATTCCTAAGTATTTCATTTTCCCTGGTACTATCATAAAAGGTATTGTTTCTCTTATTTCTCTCTCTGTGCATTTGATATCTGTGTAGTGGAATGCTATTGACTTATGGTTATTGACTTTGTATCCTATTATGCTGCTGAATTTGTGTATTAATTCTAGTAGCTTCTTGGTGGAATTTTTGTATCTTCCAAGTAAGGTATCATGTCAACTTCAAATAATGATAGTTTAACTTCTTTTTATCTATTTTTATTCCTTTTATTTCTCTTGTCTAATAGCTCTTGCTGATTCCAGAACTATATTGAATAAGAATAGTGATAGAGGACACCCTTGTCTTGTACCTAATCTGACAGTAAAAGATTTCAGTTATTCTCAATTTAGAATTATATTACCAGTTGAGTTTTCATAGATGCCTTTTGTCAGATTGAAGTAGAGGCCATTTGTTCCTATTTTCTGTAGGACTTTGAACATGAATGAGTGTTGGACTTTGTCAAAAAAACTTTTCTGAATCAGTTGAAATGGTCATGTGGTTTTTTGATTTGATTCTATGAATATAGTGTATTTCATCAAAAAAGGTTAGTGTAATTTTTTTTCGAAAGTCTTTATCTTTTACCAAGTGACCAAATTATTGAGAGTGTTGCCAAAAGGCTATGGAGATTACTGCAAGCTTCTTATTAATGGACTAATGCTGACCACTCCTATATCCACCAATTGGAGTCCTGCTCAGTAATCTTTCTCCAAGCAAATGAATTTTATTTAATTAGATTAAACATTTTGATGATGTGTGCACAAATCTATTTTGTTATCAAATAGATCACCTTTTAATTCAGGAGAAAGTATGCTTTTAAGTCTATATCTCATTTTGTATTGTGAACAAATGATCAAAAAAGAAAATCTTTTGAACTCAAATAATAGAGGGAATAGGGGTTTGCATAATTTCATACTAACACATAAATGAATATCCATACAACAGGAGGGCAGTCAAACTTTTACTTCTCAAATTAAATTATAGTAACTATATTCTCATTTTTAGAATTTTAAACAGGTCTCTGAGCATTCTCTGGGAAAAATACCTTCTACAAATTAGTTATATATTTTGTCTTTATCTATTTGAATTATCTTTCTGTTGCTGTACTTCCATCTTTTGTAAAATTCTACAAACTTAATGATATCAATTGACAAGTAGCCTTGGAAGGACGTATTGCCTGTTGTTTTTGTGACTGAATTTTCTTTGTATGATGAGGAACCTGAATCCTATATTATGGAAGATGAAACCATCATACGGCCTCTCTTAACTTAATATGATTCATCTCTGACAACAAGCAAATTAATTTCACTTATCTGAAGGATAATGACAATAACACCAGAGAAATTAGCTTAAATCTGGATGGAGATTATTATTATTGTTATTATTATTATTGTTGTTGTTATTATTTGACTTTTGGACACAGGGATTCCTATTATCTTTGAGATCACTTTGCAGCCCAGTCTAGTCTTGAACTAGTAACCACCCTCTTACCACCGCGTCCTGACTGCTAGGATTATAGGCACAACCACGCCCGGTGGTTTGAGCCAATTAATAGTCCCAAATAAAGTCTAAAAAATCATTTTGGGTTGCCTTTAACAGTTTGGGTTACAATACATCTCTATTGGATGAAATAGCCCAAAGTGAAAGATGTTGTTATAAATTACACTTCTTGGGAGACCACCACTAGGCATGCCATTATTTAACTGTGATGTCAAAATTAATTAAGAGACTTCTTTTAGCTTATATTCCAAATGTTTATATCAATTTGCCAAATATCGAAGATTTTTTCTACCAATTTTAATTAGGCACTAAAACAAGCAATAAACTTTATTAAGAATCAAAAGAACTTTAAACAATCTCATAATATTACCGTTATTATAAAACTTAGTATATATGAAATTTTATCCAAAGACAAATATTTGTCTTGAGGATGGACATAACTATTTATTTGTTTGTTTGTTTTAATTATTTAGTACAGTCTGTAGCATCTCACTACACAAATTGAACTCATATTGACCCTCCTGTTTTAAGCTTCCCAAGCACTGGGATTACAGGCACGCATCACTATGCCCAGTCTCAGTTGCCATTTTAGTAGGCCTTTGGGTGGGGCCTGCATGTCTCACCAGTAATTGAACCCTGGTCACAGTGTCTGTCTAAGCAGGCTGTTTAATCTGCTGAGCCATCTGGCCAGCCTGACATAGCCTTTTAAATTAATTACCTTAAGGGAAAATATAAAACTTTATCCTTTAACTTCAATTGTAATGGAAAGAGACCCACACTATTTCTTTCCTTCTTTTCTTTTGTTTTCTTTTTCTTTCTTTTTTTTTCTCTTTTTTGTACTTGAATTCAAACTCATGACCTTTCATTTTCTAGTAAGGTGCTGTGCTACTCAATTATAACCCCTACACTATATCTTGCTTTTCTGTGAGGCTGTATTTCTGGTGTAGTGGTCCTTTGTAACTGTCCCAGGTCAGCAATCTAGTACCTTTGTCCTGATGACCTGTAGCTGCCCTATCTGCAGGTAATCCACATCTATATTTAAAAGCCCCTTGAAATTTTTTCTAGAACTAATTAATTTCTATTTTTAACCATATATCTCATTATATGTTATTTATGATTTTTAACTTTTTGTCATACAAAGAATGACTGAGCAATACAAGATTCTGGAGTAACTTAACCAGTGTTTTGAGTAGGTTGAACTGTAACTTTGATTTTTCCCCATATAATCAGCATTAATGATGTAGGGCAAAGCCTGAAGACTTCTTTGTACTGAGACTCTGCTTCTAGTTGCTGCTTAACCAGCTCAGGCCTGGTGAGCTGCCGACAGCATCTTGGTTGTCTGAGTACTGAGAATGGATTTTCTCACCCACATTCCCCTCCCCAATAGTTAAGGGGGCTATTGCAATCATGGCCACTGTGCACAGCCACTATTTGTGCCAATTATCACTCTGGCACTGACCACTAGCTATTTTGCTTTTATCCAGGAAGGCACTATCTTGAGTCTAATAAATTTTCAACGCCAGCAACATGAATAGAGAACTCCCAGGCCAGAGCACTCACATTTATCCCTGGCACGCAGGAGCGTAGATCGTAGTGTGTGCCAACTCTGCAGCTAGACCAGTTGGGTGTACACACAGTGGCTGCATTATCCCCGTTGGATCATCCAGGGAATGGAGCACAGGGCCCACCCTGAATCCTCCCTGTGCTCGCCTCATCGCCCCCATAGCACCACCCATTTTCAACTACCAGCAATCTGTCTAACTTTCTCTTTTGGTTTCTTGTCCACCTTTCTGTCCCTAGTGATCCTGTTCCTGATCCCAGTGAGCCCCATTCCCAAGTTTGACATGTAATATTCCAGTACCAATGCATACCTGGGCTGAATACTGGTTCTAACCAATTAGCTTTTCTCCCCCTGTTTCACACAGTTGGGAAACCTTCCTGCTGCCTGCTTATTTCTTTTCTTTTTTTTGTTTTGTTTTGTTTTTTGTGGGACCAGGGTTCGAACTCACGACCTTGCACTTGCCCAGCAGGCACTTGTGCCTCGGAGCTATCTCCCCAGCCCCTGCCTGCTTATTTCTTAACAGGTTCTTATTCCAGGAAAAAATGTTGGTATCTGTTGGTGTCTCAGTGTACCCCAGGGAAAAATGATGTCAGAAAGTGAGGAAAAGATAGACAAAAAGACAAGAGCTAAGTCATGTAGTGGTCCATTGCCTCAATAACAAATGATCCCCAGAACAGCAATAGGGACACTTACTTGTACTCTTGTAAAGTTAGTATCAGAGACACAAGGTTGTCTAGTGACTAATAGCCAACATTGTCCAGGCAGCATGTTTTTCTCAAGACCGGGGTAGCTTGACTGCTTTAGGCGCTGTGGCCTTGTCTTGCTCTCTCACATGTGATCAATTTATAACCTCAGAATCTCTCAACAGTAATAGAAACATAGACAATTTGACACTATACTTTCTGAAAGATATAGATCTACTAAAGAAAACATATAAAGAAATTTGGGAGCCAAACCACACTTTTGAAAATACAGATATGATACAGAGTATTCCTCCCTCTAAAACAAAACATACATTCTTTAACACATCACATAGCCCTTTTTTCAGTGTGGATCACATACGAGTCCACACTGCCTGATTAAGTAAATAAAAAAGAGTTGAATTATCTCATGCATATTATCTGACCACTGTGCAATAAAAATATAAATCAATGGCAAAAGAAATTTTGCAAAAGCCAAAAAGGATCATGGAAAATTAATGACTATGTCTACACAACTAATGTACAAGAAAAAAATCGAAGCAGAAATTTTTAAAATTCTGTAAGTTAAGAACAATAACAATAAAACACAATGAGACCTCTGGGACATACTGAAAGCATTTCTAAGAGGAAAATACATCACAATCAATGTCCAGATCAGGAAAACATAGAAAACTGAAATTGATTCCATTAGGTATCACAAAATACTTGAGAAATAACAATAAACCTGACCCAAACTGAGACTAAGGAAATTACAAAGAAGAGAGTAGTAATCATGAAATCAAGACAAAAAAAAAAAAAAAAACTTTAAAAAAGTCAGCAAATTGAAGAACTGGATCTTTGAAATAAAATATAAATAGTGCTAGAGAGTTAGCTCGATGGTCTAAGCACATACCTGGCAAGTTCAAGAGCCTGAGTTTGATCCCTGGAACCACATGCCATTTCAGCCCCAGAACACCAGGCATGCTGGTGTGTTGGTGCATTCCTGTCACTCCAGGGCTGAGGAGGTTAAGACAGGATGATCACTAGGAGTATGAACTGCATAGCAAGACTCAGATTCAAATAATAAATAAATAAATAAATAACAATAAAATAAGCCCTTAGCAGTATTCATCAAGAAAAAGAGAGGAGTCATATCAATACAATTAGCTATGTCAAAGATGAAATCATTTAATGCAAAAGTTACATGTTTTGTTATATAGGTCTTGCTTTAAATTGTCCTGAACCACCCAACAGAAAAGTATAACCATGAGGCATAAAATGTAAAGTCAGATTAGTATGCTGAGCTGTAAAAGGCCTCAAGTGAGCAGCTTCCAATATTGCTAGATCTGCTGATAATCTACTACTGTTATGGACTATTGGACTATACATGCAATTACTTTCTTTTAGTTCAATTAAAAGGAATACTTAAATCACAATATCTGTATCTTGTACTTGGAACAACTACTATGAAGACAACAATGTGAATTGTATTAATTATTGTGGTTGTGCTACTAACATGTTATGAAGCTGTCCCATTGTTATTTTTTATCAAACAAACAAAAAAACTCAATTCATAATAGACATTGTTGGAATCCAGAAGATAGTTGGCAACAACTTTGAAAAACTACATTTCAAAAATTTAGTAAATTTTGAAGAAAAGTGCAGATTCTTAGATACATATCAACAACCAAAACTAACCAAAGAAGATTTAAGTACACTTTAAAAACCAATCACAAGCAATTAAATTAACTCAATAATAAAGAATCTATAAATGTAAAGAAGCCCAGGACTTCAAGGATTCACAGCTGAATATTACAAAACCTTTAAAAGTGTAAAACCAACTGACTGGTGGATGTGCAGGTAGGACCTCTCAGCCTGTAGGCCCCTGCTCTGACACCAAAACTCAGCCCGAACCCACAGCAGCTCCCACTGACCAACCAACCAAGTGATAGACGTACAGGTAGGACCTCTTGGCCTGCAGCCCCACCCCACCACCAGAACTCCACCCTCATCCACAGCTTGTGACTGGTGGGCACATAGGCGGTGTTATGGATTATGGCTAATTGTCCTCCCAAAGCCTCATGTAGTTATAGTGCGGGGACTTCTAGAGTTTGAGACTTGATCCGTGATCCCAGGGATTATAGGTTTTAGTACTGATGGGATTATGGGTCCAAGTACTTTTGGGATTATGGGTGTAGCTTAAGGCAGGGGCTAAGGTGGAGAGCCTGAATATAAAGAGAGACAGAGAGACAGACTCGGGCTGTTGCTGCTGCTCTGCTGCCCTGATTGATTGGCTGTCTGTGCCACCATTTTGTTGCTGCTCCGCCGCCATGAACTGGATTCTGTCTGCTCTGTTCCTCTCAGCCTTGGGCCAGCCAAACATGGACTGAAACCTCCACGAACTGTGAGCTAAATAAACCTTTCCTTCCTTCATTTTGAGTGTTGGGTATTTGTCTCAGCAACGAGTTGAAAGTAACTGACAGGCAAGAACACTAGGCCTGTACCCCTGCACCACCGGAACTTCTACCTCACCCAGAACCCATCTCCAGCATCTGCTACGGAGCCCTACAGCAAAAATTCCCTGCAGAGAGGATGGGGGGTAAGAACCTACCCACTAACCCAGGAGCTGAGCATATTGCCAGAGCAGCACAGTGGGCTTTCATCCAAAAGCTGCAGCAGGAAGAAGCTGAGCACAGCAGCCAGACCCAGCCAGGCACTTCTGGACAAAATCAGACTTGGTAGATCAGAACCCAAATTTCAGTAGGCGAAAAATGCATAACTTCTCCAAAGTTCTGCACCGAAGATCAGAGATCCCTGCTATACAGAATGATATAGACAATGAGCAAAATGCAATCTCAGGTCCCGCGCCCAACCAGAACAAATACTGGAGATGCTACCGTAAAAGAAAATGGGAAATATGCAGCCAAAATCTCTGAATTGGTAGCATCTGAAGTAACCACACAAATACTAAAATGTACAGAGGAACTCAAGTCAGAAATAACCTCTGAAGTAAAAAAAGAAATCTTTGAATTACTAGACTGTGAAGAAAAAATAACAGCTGCAGAAAAGTATAGAGGGAATCAGATCAAAAATAACCTCTGAAGTCAAAAAACACATCACTAAATTAGTAGTGTCTGAAGTAAATGAACAACTGCAGAAACTTAGAGAGAGGAAATGAGAACAGAAATAATCTCTGAAGTAGAAAAAAGAAAGGATAATTATAATGAAAGACTTAATAAATGTCTCTACAGAAGACATTAATAAAAAATTAGAGGAAACAGAAAAATGATGGAATTCTTGAATGAGCAAAATAGGAAAGAAATAGATCACATGGAACAGTTTCAAAGAGATATACAAGAAAATAAAAATCTCAATCGCAAGATGGCAACACCATATGAATGAAAGTGGCCTTCTTTATTTCTTTTGATCAGTCTTGGTTTGAAGTATAAGCTGTCTGCAAACAGGATTGCTACCCCTGCTTTATTTTGAGGTGCTGTAGCATGTAGTATTGTTTTCCATCCTTTCACTTTTAGCCTTTGAGCTTCTTTATGAGTTAAGTGCATTTCTTGTATACAGCATATTGTTGGATTTTGCCTCCTTATCCACTCTGCCAGTCTAATTCTTTTAATTGGAGAATTGACTCCATCTACATTGATGGCTATAATTGAAATGTATTGACTTACGATTGACATAACATTTACTTACTATTGTTTATCCCTTTTCTCCTCTGTTTAATTGAGTACCCTATTTAGTGGGATCTTTCTTATCTCCTTTCTTGAGGTTGAGTCATTTTGCTCCCTCTCTAAGATATCTTTTAGTATACTGTGTAGGGTTGACTTTGACTTCACAAAATTCTTTAGCTGTTCCTTGTCATGGAAGTATTTCACTTCTCCCTCATACATGAAAGAGAGTTTTTCCAGGTATAGCAGTCTGGGCTGAAATTTGTTTTCGTAGAAGACTTGCAGTACTCTGCTCCATGCTCTTCTTGACTTCATGGTTTGTGAAATCTGCTGTTATTCTGATTGGTTTTCTTTTTAAATGTGATCTGCTTTTCCCTAGCAGCTTTTAGTACACTATTCTTCTGCTGAATTTCTGGAATCTTGACTATTATATGTCTGGGTGTGATTTTTAATCAGGTTGATATTTTTGGAGTTCTGTATGCTTCGGTTACCTGTATGTCTGATTTGTTTTTCATATTTGGGAAGTTTTCTGCTATTACTTCTGCCTGTGTTCTTTTTATATTATTTGTATTAACTCCTTTCTCATTGGTTCCTATTAATCTCACATTGTTCATTTTTGCATCATCTTGCAGATGTTGGATTAATTTTTCCTGCATCCTAGTTGGTCTTAAGAGATCCTTTTTTGCCTTTTCACTAGCTGCAACCATGTCTTCAAGATCTGAGATTCTATCTTCGTTTTGGTTCGTACGGTTTTCCAGCTTGTGTTTTGAGATTTTGTTTTCTTGTATATCTCTTTGAAACTGTTTCATGTGATCTATTTCTTTCCTCTATTGCTCAATCAGGGAATCCATCATTTTTCTATTCTCCTGTAATTTTTTTTCAACGTCTTCTTTAGTAGTACTGAAGTCTCTCATTATAGTTATCCTTTCTCTAGTTCAGAAATTATTTCTTCTCTGTTCTCCTCTGTACTTTTCTGTAGTTGTTCCCCTACTTTGGATGCTATTGATTTAGAAAGGTCTTTTTAACTTCAGAAGTTATTTCTGCTCTGGTTTCCTCTATATGTTTCTGCAGTTGTTTTTCCACTTCAGAGTCTATTTTTCATACATTTCCTTTTTTACTTCACATGCTATCTCAGATCTGAGTTGCTCTATGTTTGTGCACTTTCCTTT
>PVJA010041233.1:0-18043 GCA_004027025.1 Myocastor coypus
AATGATTTTCTTTTAATGATATCATAAAGTAGTTTAAAAATCATTTTGTTGACAACTCTAATATTGATTTCATAATTTGCAACAGGTCACTTGACTGAATATTATATTTAAGTCACTGATTATAGAAAAAGTGACTTATTATCTATAATTTACATAGCAGTTTTAGCTAAGTAGCATTTTAATAGTAAAAAAATAAATGTTCCATGAGGAAAATTAAAACTGACATATGCATACATTTTTTTAAAGCTCTCATTCTTAACATCAGAGTATACAACCATTATTTTTTAGAAACTTTAATAGGCTCGACCTATTGGTAAGAATATTTTAGTGTATTTTTTCAAAACAAATGTGAAGTTTAGAGTACAATGATTTAAGGTGGATGAAAAAGTAGATTACAGTTATCTCCCCGGAATGTGAGCCACCTGAACTAAACAGGTACCAAGTTATCTACGTACGAGTTAGTGGGTTCCACCTGCTACCTTATTCGTCTCTATGTAGTATTTATGTTGCGTTGCAGACCACATGTGGTGGCACATACCCATAGTCCCTCTAATTTCAGAGGCTCAGGCAGGATGAATACAACTATGAATCCAGTCTGGGCAATCTAGTGACTTGGTGAGATCCCTATCTCAAAATAAAAATAAAGAAAGAAAGAAAGAAAGAAAGAAAGAAGAGGTGAAGATATGGCTAAGTCTGAAGGCCTTAGGTTCGTTCCTCAGGTATCACTGACCAAACAAACATGGAAGTAAGTAAATTACTAAAGGCAAGAAGAATATCCATATTGTACCCAGTGTTGACAGATGGCAGCTTGCCCTTTGGTTCCTGTGTTTGAAGAAGTCAGAGGCAGGGTATTACAGCTGAAATGCAGATCTCTCTGGGTTTCTTCCTACCTCCTCACCTCCTATCTCTGCCGAGACTGTCTGAATTAAGAACATCATACGTATTCTCCACCCTCTTTTTATCTTACATGCAAAGGAATAGGTGTGCCTCTAACTGTACAGAAATGGAACCTTCCCCTTGCAAAACATGCATTTCTTTATCTCCATGTGCAATGATCCATTTACATGTAGTTTATTGGAATTCAATGGTTTCATAGTATTTGACTGCTTAGCTGGCTGCCTAGTAATAGACATTTAGGTTGTTTCCAGTTTTATATTGCTAATAAATGTAGTGCCATGAAGGCAGTTATATAAGCGTCTCTTTGTACACATATGCAGAGATTTTTCTGGGATGCATAATTAGAAGTAGAATTTCTAGTTAGTGGAGAAATGTGGATGAATTTTACAAATTTCATGGGCTGCACCAGTGTGTTTGTGCTGGTTTACATTCTCAACAGCATGTGGGAGGCACTGATTTCTCACATTGTTGCTGGCACTTTGCATTTCGGGTAGGAGATAGTGTATCATTTGTAGTTTCAATGTGAATCTCCTCATTAGTGTGATTGGGCATGTTTTCATAGGTTGATCAAACTTGGTTTCCTGTTTTGTAGATTGCTCTTCATATCTGTTTAGTCACATTTCTTGTCACTTGTGTTCTGTTTATTGATATCTAGAAGTCATGACAGGTTGAGCATATCTTGTATGGGAAAATGCTTAGGACCAGAAGTGTTTCAGATTTGGGATTTTAGAATGTTTGCATACACATAATGAGACATCTTGGGATGGGACTTGATTGGAAGTGCAGAATTCATTTATGACTCACATACACCTTATCCACATAGACTGAAGGTAATTTGATACAATATTTTTAACTTGTGCATAAAATTGTTTCCATTTGTGGCATCACGTTGGTGCTGAACAGCTTACGGATTTTGGAGTGTTTTGAATTTGGGAAAGATTGGTGTTGTTCAGCCTATATTCAGCATGTGAAATTTTTGGTCATATGAATTAAATAAAAATAACATTCTCAGTTGATATCCTGCTCTGTAGTATGGTCATAAGGCCTTTTTCTTACAGATGCTTCAAATTTCTTTCTTTTTTTTAATCTTAGGGAAGGGTCTCCAGGGTGTTCGGGATCTCATTACTAAATTGGACTCATAGTGATCTGCCTGTTTACACACTTCCAAGAGCTGGGATTACAGGCATGTGCCACCACGCCCAGCCTGTTGCTTCAAATTTCTACCCAGTCAAAATCTGAATTTTTCTTACTTAAGGTTGATGCTTTGCACACCTTGCCAAGAAATCTGTCCCTACCAAGTCCATAAAGATGCTTTTTATCTTATTCTTCCAACAATATTTTTTTCTGCCTCTAAGCCTTTTCATGTAGTGGTTGATCAAATAATTTATCTCTGAACAAGGTAGTTACTTTCGGAAATGAAGTATTGCTTCAGCATCCTGCACAATCATTATTGCAGCAGTGATGATTTCAGGGATATTTACAGAGCCGAGAAATGACAACAGCCGTGCACTGCGACTTCCCGTGGGTGCCTGCTGTCTAGCTATTTACTTAGAAGCTTTCAGTGAACACTAGATAAAACACAGAAGTTGAGATTGTCTTCATTATTTAGCAAGGTTCAAATATTTGTGACAATATTTTTGCTGGTGTGGTGGAATAGAGGAAACTTCTGTCTTTGATGATTCCAGTCATCCTGTGTAGACTTAATTATTTAAAATTTCCTTGACAAATAAATGCATGATAGAAGAGACTAGAAAAGCTCAAACAACATCCCATAATATTCTGCACTCTTAACTTAATCGCCTGAGGAGTGACGAGCCACGGGCTAGTCCTGCTAGGACGAGCCTTTAAAAAGGCAAATGTGTTCCCTGTGGTGTGGTCTTGCTCAGAGATAGGGCTTTGGTCAGAGACGAAGAGACAGACAAAACCTTTAGTGAGGTTTGGTGAGGGAACTCCAGGGTCCAAGCAGTTGGGTTTTTGAGAATTCAGCTAGTGCTGCCATGCTGACGCTCTCAGAGAAATCTTTACCTGTGTTCGCAAGAAAGGGCAGAACATATTTTGTCGCTTTCCTCCACTTCTCTTACTGTTCCCTGTCTTCAGGTTCATGGAGACACTGCTTGTGGTTTTTGTTGAAAGCCTAAATCAGAATCCCCAAACTGTGAACACTTAATCAAAGAACTAGCTACGGTTCCAGATTTATTTTTTTTGAACTCCGCTCATGTATTCTGACGCAATTTCAGCTTTCAGAAACTTAACCGATCTGAACTCCCTTTCAGGAGTTAGTCCATCTGCAGAACATGAGATTACATGGGAGGATGCATGGCTTTCCTAAGAGTAAGAAAGGCACTGCTCTACCTGCTGCTTGTGCAAAGAAAGCACTGCTCCGTGGTGGCTTCCGTGGGAGAGGGCGAGTGGCTCTGCCCTGGGCTCAACTCAGGCTAGATCCGCTGAGGATGTGCTCTGTGTTGTCTTTCTCGTTGGTAAGCTTAGGAGTTAGGTGTGGCAGTTTGACTTTGCTAATGAGAAAACCATGGCTTTTGAGGGGCAAGGTGATGTGTTCAAGATCATTTGAGCTAGGAGGCTGAGACAGAAGGATCACAAGATCCACTCTTGTGAAGAAGGAAGAGAGGAAGGGAAGAAGGAATGAAGGGGGAAGAGAGAAAGAAAGAGTGAAGGAGAGGAAGGCAGGAAGGGCTGGAATGTAGCTCACACACTGGATTCCTTTTTTTTTTTTTTTTTTTTTTTTGCAGGACAGGGGTTCAAACTCATGACCTTGCACTTGCCAGGGAGGCACTTGTGCCATGGAGCTATCTTCCCGGCCCCTAGTCCCTAGCATCTTAAAAAGACTGCTACAGCTGGAATTACAGCCCAGCTCTGACCCGCTTTAATACCTCTTCTTATTCATCATCTTCCTAGACAAAGTGAGCCATGGCATGCTTTAGAACGTTGCAGCTTTATGCCTCTGTGTGAGTACATTTCACGACTCCTTCCTCGGGAAGACACAGAGGAGGCGAGGATGCCGGGGTTTCCTTATCTTGATATGTGCTCTCGGGAGAAGCAACACAAAGGAGAAGGAAATTATTTTTCCTGGAAGCCCTAGTAGTTCATCTGAGAGCTTGTTTTGGATGTATCTGCAGGTAGTCCCCTCTCTCAGGGTCTTGAGACATGTGTAACGATAGTGAGAGGAAACGACCGTGCTCTTCAGAGGACTTGGGGGTAGTCAATGTTTGTGTTCATATCCATGTGTGTATATAATGGAAACGCTGAAGTATGGAACAAAACCAAGTATGGAACAGTTTAGTGAATGCTTGGCTCTGGGGAAGGAGGGACAGGAGGAGCAAAGCTGCCTTGCCTTTGTTTTTGTGATATTTGAAAAAGATTTGAATTGGGCCGATTTCATAAAATATTAAGATCTTTTACATCCAAGTAGGAAGTATGTCGATGTTTTGTTACATGCAATATTCTTATTTCTACTAAATGTCTCCCTCCATATAACAGCAACAACTAAAAGTGATGCTAACTAGGAGAATGGTATAATTGCTATGCCTCCAATTATAGGTATTTCTGAATCTACAGCATAGTATTACCATATCCCTTATTTGCAATAGCAGGAAACAGCAGTTTAGGACTCCCCAATTGTGTAAGGTGAGGTTAAGCTGAAGCTAGATGATCCAGAGGTTTCCTGGTAGGGTTTGGGCAGGTTTATGTCCCTGTGTGAAATCTGGCAGTGGTCTGTGAAGCAAAGGTCACTATTCCTAGCCAAAGGGTGTGTGACACTATTGCACTCTGGGAGCACACATTATAGCAAGTCATTACTTTAGGTGAGAAAGAAATCTGGATGGCCCAGGCATGAGAACTCCTCACTTGGAGTGACCCTTCCCCTTGCAGTCTAAGTTGTTTGAGTTTCCACACAGGTAAGAACTAGTTCTTAAAGAAGGATCACTTCTTTGAGGTACAGTGAAAGATCCCCAGATGTATGAGCAGGTGACACAACACACTATTTTATATTTGTCTTTTACCCCTGTATCTTAAACTTTGGTTTAAGCTTCTGCAGTTAAACTAGGTGTTAATTGTTCCCTGATTAAGTCTCCACAAACCCAAAGCCCATAAACTGCTGTTATTGTTCACATGAAAAAGAGAGTAAGAGAGCTGGTAAAATAGCTCAACAGATTAAAGTGCATGCAAGGAGGCACAGGGGCTAAGGGTTTGGTCCCTGGGTTTGCAGTGCCAGCCCCACCCCCGTGGCCCACTGAGATGGAGGTTGAGACTGGGCATGATGGCTCACACCTAGAATCCCAGATCTTGGGAGACTGTACACAGGTGGATCACTATGAGTCTGATATAGTAGTAAGACCCTGAACACTCTGTCAACCCTTGCCTAAAAATATAGAGAAAAAGAAAAGAAAAGAAAAGAAAAGAAAAGAAAAGAAAAGAAAAGAAAAGAGGTCTTGTTTCATTTTAAGAATGGGTTTGTAATCAAGGGTTTATTAGATGACTTAAGCACTTCTGGAAGTTTTTGGAAGCATGGGTGACCCAGCTTGTCATAGTGAGTGACAAGCAGACAATGGCTTCAAGGTGAGCTCAGTTCAGAAAGAACTTGACTATAGCTTATGCTCCACAACAGTGGGGCATTTACAGAAATAAGATTAGCACTGTCTTTCTTAAAACTTTTGACATGGCTTTTGAATTTGACAGCTCACAAATTGAAAAATAATTATATTCTCTGGAAATTTTTCTTTTTGTGTTATTAGGCAATCATTATATCCTCTCAGTTTTTTAAAAAAATTATAGAAAACTTGCATAACTGCAGTTACTGTATTTGTGTAGTTCATGAAAACCAGATGGCTTTAACGGGCTTTATGGACATTGGTTAGGTTATTAATAACCCTCTCATGTCACCACAGGGAAAATTTCAAGCTATATAGGAGAATTTCAGTAAAGATAAAGTATATTTTACTCAAGGCTCAAGGAAAATTAAAAGTTAAGAATTCAAGAATAAATTAGCAAATTCCCTTCCCTGGTACATGTTACCATGAACTACAATGCAATAATTGAAGGAATCATACAGACAAAAGCTTACATAAACTTTATATATAAATAGATTTCCATTGTAATATATTTCAAGTTTTTAACATCTTATTATATAATCCATTCTGAAAATGCTAAACTAGAAATTGACTTCTAATACATAGAGGTATTGTTTGGTAACTAGTTTTTTGGAAAATAAAAATGCATTTAAAATATGCTTATCAAAGTCTGAGAAAAATCTGTCAGAAATCATAAGACTTTAAGAGTCTGACAAAGACACGATTTTGGTAAGACGCAGAAAGCCCCATGCGGATCAGTAAGGCCTTTTCAGTGGATGAAAGGTTGGAAACATAACGTTGCTTACAGATGCCAGCTCACAAGGAGTTGAAATTAGGTTCTGGACCAATGTGATAAAGAAATATGCTAAGCATTTTTGTGGAGAAAGAAGAAAAAAATGAAAACAGCTAATAAACATATGTGATGTTGTATTTCATTGAATAGGAAATATAAATTCAGATCTATGGTGGTTTTCCATATCAACAGAATCTTAAAGACAGTTTTGTTTGTTTTTTTTCTCTTTTTTTTAAATGAGAATGGCACAGATGCTGCTCATGACCATATAAGCTGAGATGTCCTTTGTGGAAAGCAGCTTGTCAATATGGTAAGGGCCTTGGTGTTTTTTTTTTTTTTTTTTTTTACCCTTTGCCCCAGTATTCCACTTCTAGGAAACCACTCTGAGGGAAAAATGAGCAATGTGAACAAACATTTACAGAGTCTCGTTGCAGTACTAACAAGACCCAGGGGACAGCGACTGGTAGAGGAGTTATTCAGCAAAACTTGGTGCATCGCTCTGATTTACCAGCATAGTATTTTAAGTATGTTCTAATTAGTTTCGTGACAACCAGAACATGCCGGTTTTCTTCCCAAGGAATAAATGCAATGAGGTACAGAGCAATAGATTCACCAGCAGCGTGACCCTTCTCCACACGTTCCTGCCTATCCCAATGCACATTCTTGGATGTATTTCCAGATGAATTAGTTGAGTAGCCAGATGAAAGTCCTTAAGCTTCTGTTAATTTCTCCAGTTGGTGATGTGGAGGATGACTCCATTTTTCTTAATCATTTCTATAACCCACACCTCTTTTCGTCACTGGCGTGAACTAGGACAGTTGCCTCTGTCTGAGAAGAGACGTTTGTTGATCAGCCAGATTGTAAAGCTTTCAGTGGATGATTTTATTCAGTGCGTTTCAGTCACTGAATCTGGTGTTGTAGCATCTAAGGATTTCTGCCTTCCAGGATGAAAAGCTTGATGGGGAAGTCAAGGCAAAACTACTCGACATCCTGCAGATACCCTCCTGCTCCTTAGCCTACTTCTATAAGATGGGCTTTTCAAAATGTTGTTACTTACATTTGTTTAGAATCAGTTACAACTGGCTGTAATTAAGAGATTATGTTTATCATTGACTCTCAACTCACTGAGGTCTGCTTTTTCTTTCTTCTGTATTTAGTACAGGGTCTAAATAGGCCCTATAGAGTTGCCAGGGTCTCATTATGTAGGTCAAACTTGTGGTGATCCTCCTGTTTTTAGCCTCCCAAGTGTTGCAATTACAGGCACATGCCAGCACACCCAGTCTCTGTCTCCCTCTCAGTGCGCCCTGGGGGTGGGACCAGCACAGCATGCTGGGGATCAAACTCCAGCCCCTTCAGTCTGCTTAAGCAGGCCATGAGGCCTGGTTTGGCCCATGTGTCACTATGTTTTAAATGACCCTTAAAAGGACCAGTGAGATCGCTCAGTAGACTAAGTGCTTGCTTGGGCAAGCACAGGGACTGGGGTTCAATCCTTGGCACCACTTGCTGCCTACCCCCAACCCCAGGCACTCAGAGCTAGCCACTGAGACCAAGTGTGGTGGTACCTGTAATTCCAGTGCTGGGAAGGTTTTAAACAGGAGGATCACTACAAGTCTGAGCTGCATAGTGAGACTCTGTACCCAATACAAAAAAGTAATGATAACAACAATAATAATATAAATGAAGCTTAAAACATTACATTAAAGATATTGGGTCTCTGTATGTTGAACTATGACAGTTAACAAGGAGCTTTTTATTTTTTAGCTAAGGATCTTAATTTGGCCACATATTGGATCGCCTCCTGTTTCAGTAAGATGGCAGGAGGAGGTAGGTGAGAAGGGAGTACTTTTAAAGTGTGCGTAGTATTTATCTTTCTTTTTTTTTTTTAATGAGTTTTTTAAATTGCACCTAAAATTCTTGCTTTTTCCATTCTGGAAAGATTTTACTGCGAGCCCATTAGTGGATCATTAGGGGTTTCCTGATGCTCTCGGTATTAGGGTTAAAGTTCAAGACAGAAAACAATTCATCAGTAAATAATGGACAATATCGATCCTTGAGAGAAGTGTGTGACATGTCATAGTACTACAGTAGGACGAAAATAGCTGTTAACCGATGTAAAAATGGGATGGTGAACTAATTTCCGCGGAAGGGCGTATTCCTGATGGAGTGGAACTTCTGATAACCCTGAGTGATTTACGCTCATTTAGATTCATTCTGTGCATATGCTTGCAAATCATATTCCAGAGCTTTGAAAAAAGCTATTTGGCACTCATGGAAGTCTGGTAAAATCTTGTCTGTCAGTGGTAATTTATGCAGACTTTAATACTGCTTTATTTGAAGAATAAGCTGTTTAATGAATGTATCGATAAAATTTTACGAAAGTGAACCGTTCCATCAAAACTAATTATATGTTTGGGAGACATGAAAAAATCGGTGTAGTATGGGAAGCGATGTCAGAGGGATGTGTTTTTATGACCTGCTAAGCTCCTTATGGCCAGCTGTGGCCTAAAGACTTCCTTTAGTGGTGCCTGACCAAGGAACCCTAACGGCCAGTTACTGGACCGCATTTCCCCTAGGCCGTGGATGGATGAGATCTTCCCAATAGAGGTATGACTTGGGTACTGTGCGGCAGCTGGAGTTGAGGCCACACTGGCGGCATTTGAAGTTTGGCTCTGGGCCAGTATTATGAGTGTTATTGGGGAATATTTTCTCTCCGCCTCAGTTTCTCCAGTTGTGATAATGTTTAATTTATTAGCTAATACATAATGAGCTTTTAGCATAACACCAGTCATTTAATGTAAATATTAACTTTATGCAAATAGATGCAGATGCTATTACCTAAAGCATTTTCATGACTTTTTCTTACACATTATTAGGCCAAATCAGGTCAACCCAGTAAATATGCAACTTAAAATCATATTGCCTTGAATTTGTCACCTATCGGATTTCAGAACTGAAATAGGATTGCAAAAGTACTTCCTTAATTATTCTGCATAATAGGTAATTGGTTTAACATTCTTAGAGTTGAGTATTTGAAAAGTCCTAAACGTAAGTATTTAGGGTCCTATCAGTCATGATCCATAATGAAACCTTTTAATGGCTTTTCATTGCCCTTAAAATGCAGATTTCAGAGCCTCCAACAGAGCCCGTGTGCTCTCTATCTCCTCTCTCTCCATCTCGCTCACATTTAGTTCCAGCTGTTTCCACCATAGACCTTCTTGCCACTGGGCTGCCCTCCTTCTGTACCACCCCCCCCACTGTCTCTGTCCCCTTGCACACATCTGACTCCTTCCTGCTGCAGCCTTGTGCCTTGGAGCTCTGCCCACACAAATCCCCCGTGGTGTGCTCCCACCAGTCCTCAAACCCTGCTACCAACGTATGTATGCTTGATCTCGCTCCTCTGTGGAGTGCATGCCCCATGAGGACAGCGTTGGGCTCTCTGATTCACCCTTACTTCCTACTGAGGCCCTGAGTGAAGGGCTGCTGTGGGGCACTCGAAACCTGTGGGACACAAGGGGACAGGCTGGACAGCAGGGACTTGTGTAGCAGCAGGGACTTCCCTGAAGAAACAGCCTCCTGCTCCCCTGGGAGAGCTTGCCTTTGAGAAGGGCTTTGCAATCTGGGAGGTTCCTTAAGTGCGTATCAGTACAGAGCTTTCACACTCGGAGGACAACAGGCCTGCTGCCCTTAGCTTAGCTGAAACCCAGGCACACCTAGTTTAAAGTTAATCAGTGTTTTGCTGCAATGGAACTTGGTTGAACTTGGCAATTTGCACAAGAGAAATCTTCTATGGGGAGGTGCAATGTCACAATGCCATGAGCATGTGTGACAAGAGGTGATGTGTTTCTGGTGGTGGACAGGTGTGGAGGGAAGCTATTTTCTTTGTCCTCCTGCAGTTAGGGAACATGTGAGAGAGATGACAGAGATGTGTCTTTGTCTTTTGTGTTGTATTTGAGAGAGAGAGAGAGAGATTTTGTGATACACTTGTGAGATATTTTCATCTGAGAGCTGGAGAAAGCAGGGTGATGGCTGTTTTGAATGCACATTCTATAGCCTATGAGAAAAGGGATTTTTTTATACAAAGACATATTACATGTCAGCTTGTCATTGATGTAATCTGTTATTTCCATTTACTGATTTCCTGTTAGCAAAATAAATCTGTTTTGGATTTTTGAAGTGTTGTATGCACAGAAGATAATTTTTTAAAAACTGCAATTTTACTGAAATTCATCAAGAATATAAAATACTTGAAATTAAGCCATTCCATAACTTGCTACACTGATAGAACTTACTGGAGATCCGTCCATGAGTTCAGAGCCATCTACTTCCCTGCATGCACTGGAGTTTCTAAGTTTAGAAAACTGCAAAATGCATACTCTTATTTCTGATTATTTTAAGTCAGTTAAATTTGATTGTAATGTTTTCCTTCAGGTAACATTCTCAAAAGCAAATATTACAAATAAATTGTGAATGTAAATGAAAACCATTAAGTAGACTTCATCATTACTGAAAGTATGCCCGCAGGGACATTTCCTCCCATTTTTATGGCTTTCTTGTGCTTTCATATTATGTCTTAAGATCATTTTATCATTCTCCTTCTAAAAATGCATCCAGATCTATGTATATTAGGATGAATTTGAATTTCTGGATGAGCTGGTAGAGCGTAAGTGTTAGAACACAACTACTTCAAATTCACAGTGTTGCACTAGTGTCACATTTAGGCTTATGGTAGGAGATCTGAAATAGTCTGTTTGCGTTTTTCAACTTTGATACATACCCTTTTCCCCTCGTCCTTATACCTTAAAACAACCCAACACTCTACAGCACCGCACAACACATCAAAGACCCTGAGACACTTGGCTAGTCTTTAGCCAGTAACAAAATACTGCCTATTAAATAATATTATACCTCAGTTACTACATGTATTATTATTCCTCTTTTGCAAACTTCAATCCATATGCTATAGTTAGTTTATATAGAATGTCTCTTGTAAAGATAAATATTACCTAATATAAATAA
Organism: Myocastor coypus; assembly: GCA_004027025.1. Taxonomy (NCBI): domain Eukaryota; kingdom Metazoa; phylum Chordata; class Mammalia; order Rodentia; family Myocastoridae; genus Myocastor; species Myocastor coypus. The sequence continues at coordinate 11,290 of PVJA010041233.1, forward strand.
ACTATATGATTTGTTTTAAAATATCAAGTTTTTAGTTAATTTATTTTAAAAAGTCTGTTGGGCAGTATAAAGTATGATCATTTTTACAAAAGGATTTTTGAATTTCTACATTCGTACTTATTTTCATCTCCCCATTTAAAATTTCGAATTACTGGTATCATGTCTAGGAAAGAACAAATTTGTCTCAACTGTATCACCTCACTTTTCAGTCAATATCTGGTGCTATATAAAAATTTATCTGCTAGAACACAATATTCTATAAAGACTATTCAGAAACAAAGTTGAGTAATGTTATGTACAGGGGGAAGGCCTGGGTATCTACTTGGTATCTTTTTTTCCACGTCATTAGAAAACAGAATGTCACCCTAAACTTCTGTTTCCCTGTTGGCTTGATCACTTCCAACACTTGAGATTTCCTTTTGAAGCCAGCAGGGATTTAGCCGGTGACAAAAATATTATGACTCAGTAAAGTAGACCCTAAGAAGCTCTAAAAAATTAGAGGTTGATGGCATATAAAGATCTTTCTTTGTTCTTTTTTTAGCACCCAGTGTGTGATTTGGATGTCAAATAATAATTTATCAAGACATAGAATTGCAGGGTTTTTTAGTAGCATAAAAATGCAAGAATTTTATACTGTGGCCTTTTCATGTGATTTCAGCATTTTGAGTTATACTATTTGATTTACATGCTTATCAGGTAGTTCACAGTCATTTTAAGTGCATTACAGATTTTTAAAAAAAGCAACTAGTTTCTTTTAAAGTAAGGTAAATTGAAAGCAGCGACATTTGAAATCACAATTAAATCTATAACAAATGTGTTAGGCAAATATGAAATATAGAGTTGATAGTTTTCATCTGTATTCTGATAGCCACACTAAGAATGCCGTGGCTGTTAGCTGGCACATGGCACGCGTTAGCTCTCGGCCTTACATCAGGCTTGTTGGTAGGCTTGAATGAAGTAAGCATGGAGGATTCTCAGTCAGAAATGAAATCCACTGAGGTCCCATAATCTCCTTGACCAGAAAATTTGGCACACCTCTGAGTTATAGGCTATTACAGCACAGGTTCTCTTATATCCTGAGTCCTTATTGACCTTGAAAGGCTAGGGCCAAAATATTGGCTATCTTCATAGCCCTTCTTTTTCTCCAGTTTTTGGTCTGTTATTCTCTTGGGCTTTCACAGAAAGCAAACTGGCCAAGCAATGGCCATGACTCGTCCCAAAGGCTGACACTAACAACAGTTCTACAAAGTTCTGTATATAGCCCCAAACTTAATCCTGAGAGGATTTGACCCTGGAAGATACAAAAAAAAATGAATGTTTTGTTATACATGTCTTGCTGTGATTTGCCCTTGATCACCCAGAAAAAAAAAAAAAAAAAAAAAAAAGCTTAATTACAATGCATGAAACTCAGAGCTAGATTGGTGAGATGAGCTTTAGGAGGCTTAGATCAATAGCCTCCAACATTACAGGCTTCACTGGTGGCCCACTGCAATTGCAGAACATTTGACTGTGTATGTACCTGCTTCCTCTTAGTCCAAAGAGAAGAATTTTCTTTTCCTTTCTTCTTTTTTCTTTTTCTTTTTCTTTCTTCTCTTCTTAGCAACATCAATAGGGAGGTGGGTCATGCCCACACACTGTGCTCTGTAGAACTATTGCGAGGACAATATGCAATGTGTCAACTTTTAAAAAAAAGAACGGGGAAAAGCAAAAAAAAAAAAGTAATGTTGATTGAATGTGTTAATGTTTAATTGTTTGATCAATCTTATATACCTATATTAATCTAAACTGATCTGATGATGAAAATATGTACTATAACCATTGTTAAATTTATACAATAAAAATATTAAATCAAAAATAAATAAATATCAAAAAAAAGAAATGAAATCCACTGAGGAGCACCTAAAGAATTACGCATCTGATATGTGTGACTAGTGAGCCTACACACACACACATATATATATATATATATATGGATACGTATGTATATAACATGTGTTTTGAAATGATCAGTGTTCAAAGGAAAGTAGAGAAAAAACTTTGAGTATTATCTGAACCTTAATAACTAGAATTTCCCAAGACTTAACACCAAATTTATTTTCTCTCAGAATTTCATCTTGAAAGTTTGTTTGGATAACCCTTCCAAGAATTAAAATTTTGCCATAATGAAAATGTATCTTTCATTATGATCTATTGTTTGGAGAAATTGTGTTTTTACTAATTATGTAATACATAATATTTAATTATAACATTTATGTTCTATATAATTACTGTCTATAGTACAATATGTAATTTTATAAAACACTGTTAGGAATGAAAAAGCCAGTGAGTGACGTGTTCAGTGGGTTATTTTGTTGCCATTTTAGCATAACCTGTTATATCTGAGAATGAGAGCAGAAGGGGGAAGGCAGGGGAGGGGAAGCAGAGGATTAATGTGACATGTGTGCATATGTAATGTGACAGCTTGCCATAGTGATTGTTTACTATATGTCACAAGCACACAATAAAAAATGGGGAGGACACAAGAAATGGTGCTGGTGAGAACTTGAACTCTTGATGAGTTCATTCAGAAATATTTGCTGAGTGCTCTGTATCTAAGAGACATGACACGATCTCATGCCCTGTAGAGATTATATTCTACTAGGAAGATAAAAATGGCCAGCGATGATGCATTAAGAACGAAATTTACAGGCTGGTGGAATACCGTGGGCATGAGTGCATGTGGGGGAATTTCAAGAACACAGTTGAAGAAGTTTAATTATTGCAGGTTTTCTCTTCTATGAGAGACCCAAAGTATAATTAATTTGAAGAGAAAAATAAAAGCTATTTGGAAATAGAGATATTGTGGAGATATTTTGCAGATACAGATACAGAGGCTGGTAGATGGGTAAATAGGTAGGTAGGTGGATAGGTAGGTAGACACCACATCTTTATCCTTTCACCTGCAGATGAGCATCCAGCATGCTTCCAGGGTTGTGCTACTATAAACATGGATATGCCTGCATGACTGTTACATGGTTTCTTTAACTCTTTCAGGAAGTAATCCAGAAGAGCTACAGCTAGGTCAGATGCACTTTCTATTTTTACTTTTCAGAGGGATCCGCATACTGATTTCCATAGGGGCTACACTGGTTTTCATTCCTACCAGCAAGCGTAGAAGGTTCCTTTTGCCTCACAACCATGCTAGCACTTGTTTTGAAGGTTCATTCTAGGGTGTGACAGAATCTCACTGTTGATTTGATCTGCATTCCTCTAATAGCCAAAGATGACGGTTATCGTTTTCATCTGCTCCTTGCCCATTTACTTCCTTTGAGAAGTGTCAGTTAATCTCATTTGGCTATTTTTTTTTTTCCATTTGTCTATTTTTGATTGGGTCTTTTACTTTGGGATCTATTTTTTAAAATTCTAGATATTCGTCCTGCATAGTAGGTGGCAAAAGAAAGTTCTCTTTTCTCTGGTTGTTTCATTTGCTGGGCATAGGCTGAGCAGCTTTTAAGTTCATATAGTCCCCTCTATTGGCTGTTGGTGTTATTTTTTGTGCAGTGGTGTTCTGTTCAAAAGACCCTTGCCTGTGCCTTTGTAGTCCAGAGTTTTACCTATCTTACCTTCCAGGAGGTTGTCTTTATATCTAGATCTCTGATCCACTTGGATTTTATTTTAGTACAGGCTGAGAGAGACTGGTTAACTCATTCTTCTGTACACGGATAGCCTGTTTTCCCAGCACCATTTGTTAAAGAGCCCATTTTCTCCCCGGGTGTATGTTGTTTGGATCCTTTGTTGTTGGCCAGATGTCACAGGTACCGGAAGTTATTTCCACATCCTCAGTTCTGTTGCGTTAATCCACATCTCTGTTTTGTTCTTTTCTTTTTTCTTCTAGTCACTGGAGCTCTATACTATAATTTGAAATCCGAGATTTTGACGCCTTGTGCTTTGCTGCTGTTGTCCAGGATTACTCTTGCTATTTTGGGTCTTTTCTGGTTCCATAAAAGTTGTAGGATTTTTTTTTTCTAGTTCTATGAAAAATGCTGTTTTCATAAGTATTGCATTTCATTTTTGGTCATATGGCCGTTTTGGCAGTATTGGTTCTGCCTGTCCAGGAACAGGGGACATCTTCATAATTTTTGGATGCCCTCTTTAATCTCCTTTTTCAGAGAACTGCAGTGTGCATTACAGAGGTCTTTTGTTCACTTCCTTGGTTAGGATGACGCCTGGGTAATTGTGATTTTTGAAGCTCTTGGGAATGGCGTTGCTTTCTTCAGTGAGTTCATTTTTGGTATACAGCAACAGTGTTGGTTTTTGCATCTGAAGCTTTACCCTGCTTATTTGCTGAATTTGTTGCATAGTTCTAGGAATCTTTAGATGGAGTTTTAGGGTCACCTCTGTAAAGGATTATGTCATCTGAGAACAAAGGTAGTCTGAGTTGTCCTTTTCCTATACATATCCCACTGCGTGACTTCAGACAAAGTATTCAGCTTGAGCGTCTTGAATCTGCGGTACTCATACCTTAGTTCTTGTCTCCTGTAACATGAGTGAAGGTAATATGATGTACAGTAAATACCATTACATGGAAATACATGCATACTAAAAATCACACCTGTGAAGTGGTGTTTTATACATGCACTTAGGGTTTTAAAGGGTACACTGATTGACATAATGTACTCACTTTGTTTATTTTTAATAATGTGTTTGATTCTGAAAAGTTGTTCTAGAGCAAAAACATTCTAGTAGAAATTGTATTTGTTAGATAATTACCTTTGCAGCTTTTGAGAGCAACACCTCTAGTCAGTGGAATAGGAGCCCCTAAAAAGTTAAGTCCAGGTCCTCATCCCTGGTATCTATGATGGTTACCCTATTTGGAAAAAAAAGTCTTTATCTGTACAACTAAATTAAAGCACCTGGATATTGGCCTTTCTGTCCAATGACTATGTCTTTAGGGAAGACAGAAGATAGTTTGAGAAATACAGGAAAGCGATGTGACAGTGGAGGCAGAGGTTGGAGTTGTGCCGTCCCAAGCCAGGGATGCCAGGGGCCAGCAGAACCTGAAAGAGGCTGGGAAGGATCTTGGCTTAGATCTTTGAAGGGAAGGTGGCTCTGTTGACCCCTTCCTCGATCAAAGTTCTCGTCTGTAGAACTTACCACAGAACAAATGTGGTAAAGCACTGAATTTGTGGTAAATTGCTAGCCCTAGGAAGCTAACAGAGTATCCAGATATATTGAGTTTAGTGAAAAACAACAGGAAGTTTAAGCAACAGTTTCTCCTTTTGGATGTTCCAGCAGGCTGTGTCCGGCCCCATTCCTTTTCAGTCTGGAGTGTGCACATTTGTAAGACCCCCTCCAATAAAAACAACTGGTTCTCAAAGCACTAGGAAGGGGAAAGGAGCTCTTTGTCACAGAATTGTTCATGAATTATGGCAGTGCTGCGAAGTAAAATGAAGAATGACACTTAATAGGGAACAAATTACTCAGTGCATCAAAGGTGTAAACATGCATTTTGTAGGGCTCCTGCCTCAGATGCGGGCAGCTTCACGTGCCCTGTCCACTCAGAGTTGCACAGGACTTGGGCAGTGCAGTCAAAATCAGGACCCAGCTGGGGAGTTAGCTCAGTGGCATTACGCACCTGCCTAGTAAGTGCAAGGTCCTGAGTTCAATCCCCAGTACCGCAAAACAACAACAACAAAACAGAACCAGACCCCAGGCCTTCTAACTTCAAAAGCCTTCCAGTATGTTTTTACTGCACAGGGCTTCCTGAAAGAGCATCATGACTCAAGTTCTAGGCCCACATTGGGGCAGACTAACCTGCCCTTGGGGGCCACTGGGCCAGCTGGGTGGTCAGGTCAGCAGATCACAGACCGAGGGAAAGGGCCAAGGCCAGTGTTGGCTAGCTGTGGTTCCCATCCAATACCCTTGCATTGGGTGAAGTAAAAGCAGCTGTTTTATAGCACTGACATGGTCAGTGTAACCTGAGAGGCTTCCAGCATCGCAGTTCAATAGAGCACTCCTGGTAGACATTGATCCTGGAAATTCAGAAAACATTTATAAAAAATCAGCTTATATTTAATACCTGAAGTCTTCAAGTTTATCGAAAAAAAAAAAAAAAAAGAAGGGTCCTTAGGTTTTAAAAATGGAAGGAATGAGCAAAATGCCAACTTCCTCAGGTTGAATTATCCTATAGATACCAAACCAGGAACTGGCACGAACCACCTACCTTTGATCATGTGCATACTTGGTAAGGAACAATTTAGAAAGTTAATGAAAAGATTTAATATTGCTTTAGAATTAGTCAGTGTTTATTAGAGTATATTAAGTTTTCAGCTAATTAAGAATAAATTTTACTTTATGAAATACATTAAAATGGGCTGTTGTATGATTTCTATATGAATCTAAAGTCTCTTTTTAGTGACTGCAGTATCTTCTAAGGAACTAGTTTTATGGGAACTTGTTTCCAGGGACTCATACATTTTTGTCCCTGTATTATCATTTTAGATTGAAAACTACCAAATCATGGTATAAAAGTTGTGCATGTTTTCCATAGTTTAATGAAATTGTTTTCTGCAGCTTATTCAGCTGCCTATGGAAGGAAAATATTGTCACAATTAAAAAATTTCAGCTTCAAGCCGGGCGTGGTGGCTCACGCCTGTAATCCCAGCACTCGGGAGGCTGAGGCAGAAGGATTGGTGCGAGTTCAAGACCAGCCTGGGCTACAAAAGTGAGCTCAAGGCCAGCCTCAACTGCATAGCGAGACCCTGTCTCAAAAAGA
>PVJA010041234.1:0-10150 GCA_004027025.1 Myocastor coypus
TTTTTTTTTTTTTTTTTCCTAAGCAACATCAATAGGGAGGTGGGTCATGCCCACACACTGTACTCTGTAGAACGATTGTGAGGACAATATGCAATATGTCAACTTTCAAAGAAAAGAAAGGAGAAAAGAAAAAAAATAATAATAATGTTGATTTAGAAGGGTTAATGTTTAATTGTTTGATCAATCTTATACACCTATATGTATTCATCTAAACTGATCTGATGATGAAAATATGTAATATAACCCGTGTTAAATTTAAACAATAAAAAAAAAGGATTTCCCTAAAATGTGGCACATCAAGCTGTTACCTCTTTCTAGAGTACTTACAGTCTAAGTCCCCCCACTCCAGCCCCTGTCTCCTAGTTCTCCTGTAACTAGAATTTAATAGCTGCTAATGGTGATCAATGTCTCAGAACACAACAAACCCCAAACTGATCTTTGCACACTCCCCTTACATCCTCAGCCCACTCCATATTTGGGAGAAGGCCAGGTCACCCTTCCGGGACCTGATGCCCACCACTTTGGCATTTTCTTTGACTCCTTTTTCTCTCACCCATTGTCCTCATCCAATTCAAAACAGAAATTCCATTGACTCTGTCTTTGTGTATACCACCATGCCCTGTTTTAGGGCCAGCATAGCGTAAAGTATCAAGAATCAAACCTGAGTCCTTGCATTTGCCATGAAGACACTTAGACCACTGAACTATCTCCTCAGCCCTCACCTACCTCCTTCTCTCTCTCTCTCTCTCTCTCTCTCTCTCTCTCTCTCTCTCTCTCTCCAGAAGGGACTACAGAGTGTTCAGGGTCTCATTACTAGATCAGACCTGTAGTGATCCACCTGTTTACAGCCTCCCAAGAGCTGGGATTACAGGTGCATGCCACCATGCCCAGTCTCAGTTGCCTTCTCAGTGCACCTCAGGGGCAGGGTCAGCATGGCAGGCTCAGGATTGAACTCCTAGCCCCTGCTCCTGCTTGCAGCTTACCTCCTTCTTAAATATAATTCTTGTCATCAAAATCCTCCCATTGTTGGGATCAGCAAGATGGCTCAGTGGTCTAAAGTGCCTGCTTAGGCAAGCTTAGGCAACTGCAGGGACTGCATTTGATCCCTGGCACAACATGTTGTGCCAGCCCCACGCCCAAGGGCAGGCTAAGCCAGCCATTTTATATATATATATATATATATATATATATATATATATATATATATATAACCTCCCACTGCTTTCCCTTTTACTCAACTCAGAAGTAAAGTGCTTAAGCAAGCTTTAAGGCTCTCTATAGTCTTGCCATCCATTACCTCCTTAGTCACTTCTCTTCAGCCCCTGCTTACTCTTCTGCAGCCATGCCAGCCTTCCTATTCCTCAGATATATCAGGTATCTCACAGCATTTGCACTCCTGTTCCCTCTGACTGTGACAGTATTCCCGAGATACACTTGTCTCATATCCTTACCTCCTCCAAGTCTTTGCTTCAATCTCCCTTTTACAAAAATGCCTTACATAACCACTATATTTAAAAGGAAGGTGCTGAGGACCACGATTCAATACGCTGCCCCATATGGAGCATGGCCCCTGCCATTAAGGCAGCCTGAGCCATAAAAAAAAAAAACCTCTTCACTGAAAGGATGACCCACAGCCCATTCCCCTACAACATTCCCAGTGCCCTTTACCTTGCTTTTCTTCTTTTATTGGATAGGTCACCTACTGCACTGCAGAGTTTAGCTACTATATTTGTGTTTTACTTTCTACCTCTCTGTCTTATTCAGTGATGTAGTCAAACATATAAAACAGCACTCAAGAAGCAAATGCAAAACAACAGAGGCCATAGGAGAAACACTTTGGTGTCTCTTCCACAAGCTCACTACAGAATTGCCCTGTGGCCCAGCAGTTCTGCTCCAAGGCATGTGTCCTGAAAACAGGGGCTCAGACAAATTTATGTACACAAATGAGCCCAGTAGCACTACTCTCTATGACACAATACCCTGTGGTGCAAATGAGTCAGATGTCCAGAAACAGATGAGTAGATAAACATCAGTAGTACCATAATCATATGTGGAATGGTATTCTGTCATCAAGGCAAGCAACATGGGGCCAGCCAAATAGCTCAGTGGATTAAAGCACCTGCTTAGGTAGATGCAAACACAGGGGCTCGGTCTGCAGTGTGTCATGCCAGCCCTGCACCCAGGGCATGCTGAGACGTTGATTGAGACTGAGTGTGGTGGCCTGTGCCTGTAATCCCAGCACTTGGGAGGCTGAAAACAGAATCGTTATGAGTCCAATCTATGTGGTGAGACCCTAAAGATCTTGTACTAAATACATAAAAAATTTTAAAGAAAACTGAAGCAATATTATATGCCACAGTATGGAAGAACATCAGAAACATTAGAAGTAGATGATCATGTCCAAATGGTCATATGTTGTATAATTTTACTTGCTATATGCACTATCCATGGAGATACAAAGTAGATAGGTAGCTGCGCTAAGCTGGTTTGAGGAGAGGAATGGTAAATAGTCTTGTTTGGAGGTAAAGCTATTTTCAAAGTAGCTAGAGATGGTAGCTGCACAAACTGAATGGGCTAGATGCCACTGACATGTTCAAGTTAAAAATGATTAATTTTGTTGGAGAAAACAACTAAATATTAAAAGAAACATTTAAGCTGCTGAAAGACAAAATCAGTAAAATGTTTCAAGACACTGGCATAGGCAAAGACTTTCTGAGCATAGCCCCACCCAGCCACACAAAAAATGATACCAACAATCAATAGCAAATTAAAAAACCTCTGCACAGCAAAGAAAGCAATCAACCGAGAAAACAGACAACCTTTAAAATGGGGGGAAAAAAATCACCACCTTTTCCTCAGACAGAGCACTAATATCTAGAATATATAAAAAAATTCAAAAAACTCCCCCCCCCATTAAAAAAAAAAACCTGATCAAAAACTGGGCAGCTGAAATGAATAGTTTTCAAATGAAGTAGGTCAAATAGCCAATAAATATGAAATTCTGTCGCCATTTAAGAAGCAAAATTTAAAACAACACTGAGATTCCATCTCACTTCGGAAAGAATTACTACCTTCAGGAGATCAACCCATAACAAGTGCTGGCCAGGCTGGGGAGGGGATTCTTTCTTCACTGTTGGTGGAAGTTTAAACTAGTACAATCACAGTGAAAATAAATACGGATATTCCTCAAAAAGCTAAGAGTGGAAATTCCATTTAACCTAACTATACTCCTTCTATGAATCTTTCCCAAAGTGTTTAAGACATCATATTACAGTGATATGTGCAAAGCCATGTTTATAGCAGTACAATTGGTAATAGCTAAATCATAGGAGTAGCTTTATGCCCATCAACAGAAGAATGGGTAAAAATCATGTGGTATTTGTATACATAGTAGAGTACTACCCTGCCATAAAGAACAACAGACATTAGTTATTTGTAGGAAAATTGGTTGTACCTTGAGACCTTAATGTTATGTCAATCAGACACACATGATTTCTCCTATGGGAAGCCCATCATATAAATAATGTACAAAATTAAAAGACAGACAATGGGGGAAAAGTTACTATGATCTAATGTGGCCAATGTATCTAAAAGTATAACTTGACAGTATAATTATCTTATATATTTTACACATCCTTGCCCTGTTAGTTTTGCTGTTAATGTGTGTTTGCTTATTTATTTATTTATTTATTTATTTATTTATTTATTTACTGTATTTAGGGCAGGGTCTACAGGACCTCTCTACACAGATCGAACTCAAGTAGTGATTCTTCTGTTTCCAACCTCCCAAGTGCTGAGATTAAGGCTTGCACCACCACACCTAATCTCAGTTACCATCTTAGCAAGCCCCACCATGGATAGAACCCAGGCCATTGCACTCTGCTGAAGTAGGAGTATTAGTCCACTGAGCACTCTGGCCGGCCCTAATGAGTGTTTACAATAATTAACTTGATAAAACTTATGAAATAAATAAATCTAATGCTGACAAAATAAAAACTAGGGGAGAAGAAATTTAAAAATTGAGATGTGCTATGAACATGTTATGCACTGCTTGAAGGAAATCATTATGTACTCTAAACATGCACTAATAAGCTTACAAAATAATTTATATTTATATATTAGCATTTATATAAAAATTTATAAAACGCTTTAATTTTTCTATGTGGATTTAATCTCTACAAAAACAGCACCTCAAGAAAATGGATCTTTGGGCTGACCAGACAGCTCAGCAGATTAAAGCATCTGCTTAGGCAAATGCAAGGGTCTGGGGTTCAACCCCAGGTTACGGTACTGGCCTCTGCCCTGGAGCACACCGAGATGGTGCCTGAGACAGCATGGTGGCACAACCCTACAACACCAGTGTTTGGGAGGCTGAAAAATAGGAAGAATTACTACGAGTCCGATCTGTGTAGTGAGACCCTACACTAATTACATTTTTTAAAATGGGCCTTCAGTAAGTATTTGTTAGCAAATGACATATGGCCCAGGAGCACAGCTTCTACTAGCAGGGCATCTAAGGAACAGCACCGAGTTTCTCAAGGCTGTGTCACTCTTGAGAATCCTGCGGCCCTTCACCAGCCTCACCTAAACCACCCTGTTGGGGGCTAAGCATTAGAGATGGTGGTGGCCCAGGAAGCTAGGGCCATTCTTAGTGGCTGTGGCTGGGTCTTATTCTGTCCATTTTGAACAGGAGATAATGCTTGGGATCTTATCAGGAAAAAATAGCTTCCTGTCTTGGAATTTTCAGAACCTACTGTCTTCCTCCTACATAATGAGAGACGTCTCAGGCTGCCAAGAGGGAACAAAGCCAACAGAAGTGAGCTCCATCTGCCTGCAGAGAGACAGGAACATTACTTGCCTAAAAAACTCTTCATCTGGAAGCCTATGGCTGGGGGCCCTTCCTGCACCCCAGCCTCAGGGCCACTCTGAATAGCATTGCCACGTGGCAGAGAGAGGTGGGAGGGAGATATGCACTGCCAAACCAAAACTAAATTAAAAATAAAGCTCCCCTTATTAAATTCATAATTACCGTGAAGCTGTGAAATCTTATTTTAAACCTTCGGCTCCTTCTTTTGTCCAGGGTACAGGCTGCCTGCCTCTGAATCCCTATTTTGCTTTATGGACAATTTCTTTTTAGCATTCTGAGCATTTAACCTTGAAAAATAGTGTTGTTTTGCTGCTGTATTTTCTGATTGTTAGTCTCCAGGCATCTCTGTGGCATCTTTATAAATCTGCAGGAGCTGGTAAATATTTCTTGCCGACCAGCAGTTGAAATCTGAAAATACCAGCTCACATTTTAGCTGTCAGGCAATTAATGTAATTCAAAGGAAATGAAAGGTATGGGCAACTGGGACTGCTTTTAATAACAGGAGAGTTCCTAGCTCAGGCTTAGAAAGGCAAGAGAAGAATCGATAAAAGGTTAACAGAAAGAGGAGAGAATACGGAGTTCTCCAGAAACGTTTCGTCAGCATCCTGGGGACACTGAGGATCTGCACCAGGAGAAGCTGATAAATGCAGGCAGGCACGGGTAGTCAGCTGAACATGCCAGCCTTCAATGTACCTTTATGAAAAATGGGAAATGGTACCCTGTCCGGACAGATGAATTAGGAGGAGGTCCCTCCTGTGGACTGATATACCCTATTCTGGGACACACAATTCTGTGAGTGTGCAATGCTGGATTTCAACCGAGCCCTCCAGCCTCACCTTCATGGCCAGGCCTCTGTGACATGCGCGAGCCGTATGAGACAGCCCGATCCAGATCCCTTTCCACTTTCCCATCCCTTTCAGAATGTTGGTTTCCGGTTCTTCCCTGCAGAGTTAAGAACTGACTGTGTTAACTTTGGGTTTCAGGGGAAAGATAAGCGTATTGTAGCTAGACATAAAAATTAATGAAAAGTTGTGCTATGGAGAGGGATAAGAAGAGAACTCTCATACACAGTGGCATTTTCATTTTGTTTTCCTCAAGCACAATGGCTGGAAGAAGGAAAGGTCTTTCTTCCAGTGGGGATTAGACTAGTCATGAAGGTGAGATATTTTCCAATAAGAACCTAGAAATCATCATGTTGACTTAAGCCAGACTCAGAAAGACAGACATCACATGTTCTCGGTCATATGCAGAATTTAGAAAGATGACAAGAAAATAGAAGGGAGACTGCTGGACAAGCAGAAGGGAATGAGAGAGGGGTCAGGAGAACAGTGCAGATATGAGAAAAAAATATTAGGACAGGGCGTGGAAAAGACACACTGAAAATCCTCAAAATGAAGTTGGTGGAGTAGGCAAGGCAAAGGGAGATGGACAATGAAAGCTTCTTATGTGAATGTATAAATTTGCCAAAATGAAACATACTAATCTGAAAAAGTCAGTACAAATAAGTGAAAAAGAAAGATATTTTGAAATCCAGAGGCTAATTCCCGGTGTCTCTTCCTTTCACACATTTCTGTCACGGCAGCCAAAGTTACATGACGCATATAACAGTAGTCATCTTCTACTCTAGGTAAGTGGTCTCCTCTGTAACTTTCTGGTATCGTAATGCCTGTGGCAGCCTCAGGCCTGGTGGGCAGAGTACCTGGGAGGCCCAGAGAGTATTTCGGGGATGTGCTTCAGGTAACCTCCAGCAAAAACATAATCTCAAAGAGCAGTCCATCAAGATAAGTGTAAGGCCCAGTGGGATGGATGAGGGAATAAACAAACAAAGGTTCTGAAACAAGAAAAAAATAAAATAAAATTTAAAAAAAAAAAAAAAGATAACTGTAGATTCACCAAGGTAACTTATGTATCAGGAAGCATTCTTACAATCTTGCAATATGTTCTTTTGTTAAGGTTTTAATTAATACCCATTTTTGTTTTGTTTTAAAGTTTTATTTTAAAGAGTAAAAACAAAACCAACAGCAAAAACAAACACAGAAACAGAGTAACATGCAACAGTGCATATGGTACAGATTTTCAAAACAAGAATAAGAAATTAACAATGGCTGTTATATTATGTATTTTTATCATCAGATGTGTTGCTCAGATTAACATATAGGCAAGCAAGATTGGACAAATAGTTGAATGTTAACGCTTATTTTCAATAAACCTTAATTTTTTTCTGTTCCTTTTACTTTATTTTTTAAAAATTTATTTTAAGGAGAATATAATCATAATTGATAAGACATTAAAAAGAATACACATTTAGAAGGACAAGATGAGAGATAGCCAGCTGTGGTTTTTGTATCACAGATTGCTATCTTTAATGTAGTTGCTAAGATTACAAATATTAGCTATAGAGTTAGTCAAAGTGAAAATTTTAAACATTAACTGCTATTTTCAAAGAACTGATGGAAATTAGTACCACAAGCATCTCAGCTTCCTGAATATGTACTTGCATGATTCCCCATCCTGCTTTTTTTCCTATCTTTTTTCCTTTTTCTCATTTTTGTCATTTCATCATTATATTGTTTCTTTTCATTTTATTATATTTATTATACCTTTCAGATTTTATTTACTCCTTCAGGTTCTTATACTAGCAACACAATGGGTCAGATTTAGTTCACTTATACATCCGTTTACCTATAAAGGCCTCAAGTCTTTCTTTCTTTCTTTTTGTTTTTTTTTTTGTTTTGTTTTGTTTTGTTTTGTTTTGTTTTGCATTTTAAGGAATAGTCTACAAAGTGCTCAGGGTCTCACTACTGGATTGGGCTCATAGTGATCTGCCTGTTTACAGCCTCCTAAGAGCTGGTATTATCAGCACATGCCACCACACTTAGCTTCGACTGCCATCTCATGGAGCCCCAGAGGTGGGGTTGGTAAGGCCCGGGGATCAAACCACTGGCCCCTGCACGTGTTGCAGGTGCTTTAATCCACTGAGCTATTTGGCCAACCCTAAGTTTGTCCTTTTTTATAGCTAAGCAATATTCCATTGTTTAAAAATACATTTTTTATTCATTCATCAATTGATGAGCATTTGGGTTGTTTCCAAGATTTGGCTACGACAAATTATGCTGCTATAAACATGGGTACATATACAATACTATGTTATGATGTCTTCAGGTTTTTTTGGAAAAATATCCAGAAGAGGAATAGCTGAGTTGAATGGCATTCCCAGTCTTGGTTTTCTAAGGAGTCTCCATACTGATTACTGTAGTGGTTGTACCAGTGTACATTCCCACCAGCAGTGAAAAAAGGGATTCTTTTCCCCCACAGAGTCTCCAGCATTTCTTAGTTCTTTATAATAGCCATTCATTCTGGGGCGAAATGGTATCTCAGTGTTGCTTTAATTTGCATTTCTTGAATGACCAGTGTTATGGAACATTTTTTTCATGTATTTGTTTGTCAATGGTATACAATATGTTCTTTTTCATTTTATTATTTTTTATAATAGTTAATACATTGCATCATGCTGTCTTCATCATAGTTGTTCAGAGTACAGGATGCAGACATGATTTCTTGTCTAAACGTCATTAGTATGGATCTTTCTTTTCATTGCACAAAGAGAAAGTAGCTGTATATTTAGTCCAACAATCTATACCAGTAGTGGATTATCAGCTCATCTGGAATTATCGGGGGCTGTTGACTTGAGCCTTTTACAACTCAGCATGTTAATATGGTTTTCCTTTTTATACCTCCTGGTTAGACTTTTCTGTTGGATTGTTAAGACCAAGATAAAGAAAGACCTATATTACAAAAATATATATAACTTTGGTATCTGACAAGGTCAGTCAGATCCCCTCAGGGTTTACCCTGCAACCAGGTCCTATGGTTTGCAAAACTTATGTCAGTGTCTGCCATCTGGATGAATCACGGCCAATGCTTGACCATTTTGCTCTCTGTGGAAACTTGAGAGAATGTTCTCTCTAGGTGATTCTCCTTAGGCACACTGTACATCATTGATCACTTTCCTCTGCAGCACCATAATCTCCTTGAACAGGAAATTTGGGATTCCACTGCGTTATATGCTGTTACAGTACAGGTTCTTTTATGTCCTGTGTTCTCACTGACCTACAATATATTCTTAAAATCAAATGCTTAGTGAGAAACCTAGAAAAATGTGTGTAAGCCTGCTACATAGAAAACTCTAAAATAATTTTTTGTTTTGTTTTATACTTTGTATTTTATGGGAGGGTCTGTGAGTTGTTTAGCGTCTCACTACTAGATTGCACTTGTAGAGATCTACCTGTTTACAGCCTCCCAAGAGCTGGAATTACAGGCATGCACCATCACACCCAGTCTCAACTGCTCTCTCAGTGCGCCCTGGGGGTGGGGCCAGCAGGGCAAGGATTGACCCCTAGTCCCTGTGCCTGCTTGCAGTCACTTTTATCCACTGAGTTATTTGGCCAGCCCTCTAAAATAATTTTGATAGTATTTTAAAACACCCAATAACTGGACAGATAAACCAGTGATCATATACTGGAGAGTTCCTTTTTTGTAGTAATGTTATTTGCAAATTGATCCACAGGCCAGCAGAGACAGCTCAGCAGATTAAAGCACCTGCTTAGGCAGATGCAGGGGCCCAGGGGTCAATCCCTGGCATGTTGTGCCAGCTTTGCCCCAGGGCACGCTGAGAAAGCAGTTAAGACTGAGTGTGGTGGTGCACCCCTGTAATCTCAGCACTTGGGAAGCTGAAAACAGGAGAATCACTATAAGTCCGATCTGTGTAGTGAGAACCTGTAGAACCTGTATACCCTGCACTAAATATATTTTTTTAAAAAATTGACCCACAAATTTAACACAAGTCCAGTCAGTTTCCCAATGAGAATTTTTTTTTTGGGAAATTCAGAAGAAAATTCTAAGCTTTATATGCAAATGTCCAGATTAGCCAAAACAATCTGAAATATAAACAACAAAAAAGAACTGCATTCTACCAAGTAGTGAGAAACACTTATGATGATAGGGATTAGCAGAAATATTGTCATGAAAATAAGGCCACAGAAGAACAATAAGTTTATGAATGGGATTATCCACTTATATTCACTTGACATACCACAAAATGGCAGGAGAGAGAGGAAATAAGATTTTCCAGTAAATGATTATAGGCAAATTTGGTACATACAGTGAAAAAAACACTGGATACCTAAATTACACTACAGACAAAATAAATCCCAAATTATTTGTAGATCTAAATATAAAGGATAAAATAAGCTTTCAGAAGATAATGTACAAAATGGGAGTGGT
>PVJA010041235.1:0-18019 GCA_004027025.1 Myocastor coypus
TGGTGCGGTTTGGGTCTTAAGGTTTTACTTTTCTTAGGATAAACGCATACCTAGATGTTACTATCATTTGGACATTGCTTTAGCAAATATTTAAGCAGCAAGGACTGTGAATTTTATGTGCACAGAATGCTTCTTATAAAGTAGTAATAATAAGCTATGTTTGATTACTCACCAAGAGTACAGGAGGGCCAGAGTGACAGCTCTGCAGACTGAGCGCCTGTTTAGACAAGCACAAGAATACAGGTTTGATCCCTGGCACAAGATGCTGTGGCAGCACTGCCCCGAGGGCAGGCTTAGCCAGCCAAGGCCCTGGCATGGTGGGGCACACCTGTAATCCCAGTGCTGGGGAAATTGAAAACAGGGGGATCATTAATGAATGCCATGTAGTGAGACCCTCTAACAACCAAATACATTAAAGAGGAGAGAGTAAACAAAAACTAATCCTATATAAGCCATGAATCTTTTGGCGAAAATCCCAACCATGAATCATTTCTTGACTTCCAACTTTATGTCATCTGACTCAGCAACATACAACTGGGAGAAAACTCTGGAAGGAAAGGAGTAGTCAGTGACCATTCCCACAATTCATGATGCTTCTTAGGGAGTCCTCAACACTGACTTCTACTGCTTTCTTTCCTTTTTTGTCTCTGGTTTTCTTTCTTGTTCTTGTTCCTCTTTCACTAAACAACATTTTATTTACTTACAGTAAGTAATGCTCTTATAACTAAATATATAGCAGTGACTAGGACTGTAAGACTTACACTACAGCTGGAAGAGAATGATATTTGTAATAACGCAAATATGTATTTATATACTGAGCATCAACTATATTATAGTGCTCATAAATGTTGATCTGTGATTTTCTACCGAAGTAAATTTGAAAAACATTATAGCTATAGAGTAAATGGGCTTGTATAATAGCTCATAAATATCCAACAGGGAAAATTTTAAATAGGACACATTAGGACACAATGAAGTTAAAACCAATTTGCCAACTAATTTAGGCCAAAAAATCGTTCTACAAACAAACATCATAGGTCATCCTGAATTACTTGAATTGCCTGCATAAACTGATCAGAATAATTTAATTTCAAGTGAAGCAGATAAGCTTTACTCTATTATGACCCTGATGACCAAAAATACATGGTAAATTATGAGTAATTTTAACACTAAATTCAAATATTATTCATATCCATTTGCATGAAGTTCAAACAAATCAACACTTCTCTATCACTGAGTAAAAATGGAATGCAGTCTTAAAATTCATGTATTTATTTAGGAATTTATTAGCAAAAATTTCCATGGAAAAGAAAATTCTCCAGTTTTTAACTCTTTTAGTCCACTGAAAGATGACATTGGCTCTAGACAGTTATCTTAAAACCTTGCAAAGTTGTTAATCTAAAAAGAAACTGTGGAAGCCGGGCGTGGTCGCGCATGCCTATAATCCCAGCACTCGGGAGGCCGAGGTAGGAGGATCGGTGCGAGTTCGAGACCAGTCTGGGCTATGAAAGTGAGCTCAAGGCCAGCCTGAACTGCATAGTGAGACCCTGTCTCAAAAAGAAAAAAAGAAAAAAAAAAAAAAAAAAAAAAAAAAAAAAAAAAAAAAAAAAAAAAAAAAAAAAAAAAAAAAAAAAAAAAAGAAAGAAACTGTGGAATTTGTAATAATTTTATAGCTTTAACAAACAAGGTAAATAAAAACATATTGGTGATATTCGAGGATGACAAAGTCTTATTCAGAATATCCTACTCATGTGTTTGTTATAGCTCAAGAGAGTTTATGACATTAAGCAAAGGTGTTAAAATTAGTTACACATTTTAATTTTTCTCAGACTCTGCTCTGTCCCAGATTCTCCTAACTTATTTCATCTGTTGCTTCCTTAACAACAACAACAAAAATTCAATATGAACTACATCTGAGTCCATCTGTTTTTATAAAAACAAAATAGCAAATACAGTCAGGCAATTTATGCTGTTGGATGTACAAATAAAGCACAAAATTAAAAAAAATCATTAATAACCAACATACACTGCAATAATGACCCCTCTTTCCTAGTTCACCATAGATTTTACTAGGGCAGAACTTTATGCCTTGTGCATCCTGCCTTTGAAACTTAAGGTATTTGATAGTCTTGTTCAAATAAGGAAATTTTGAAGTAAAAACAGAGTAAGTAAGAACTTAGGTACTCTCAGATTGATGCTGGTGGGTCAAAAGGATTATTTTGTTAACCAGAAAATAATGAAGAGAATGTACTACATTTTCTGAATTTACAATTTTTCTCACAGCTTGAGTCAGCAATAAGCTCTTAGTAGGAAGGAAGCCTCTTCTGTGTTCTAAAGGCAGCTTAATTAATACCACAGAACCTTTTATCTTCAGCATACACTTCTGTTGAGTTGAGATGGACTTGAACAATCATGTTTTCCACCTATACAGCTTTGTAAACTTAATAAATATCTTGGCCAATATTATTGCACTTCAGAATTTTTTGCTACAGAAGCATAATATTCTGGAAGTAGAACCAAGCAAGATTCTTTTCTCATCAACACAAGCTTGCTTTGTATAGGAGGAGGAAGAGGAACAGGACAACAGCGATGAAGAGGAGGAGGAGGAGGAGGAGGAGGAGGAGGAGGAGATGAAAATGAGGAAGCAATTGAAAATGTTGATGGGTTCATATCTGTCTAGGATACTGAATTTTGTTTGTATAGCACTGTTGCAGAACTCTGGAAGTTATCACAGGATATTTAAAATGAGATGGACTCTGTATTCAATTATATAATTCTTTTTAATATTTTTCTGAGTTCCGGGGTTTGAACTCAGGCCCTTGCACTTGCCAGGAGAGGACTTATTCTACAGAGCTATTTCTCCAGGTCCTCATTTATATAATTCTTTAGGAAGAGGTATTTTGAACAAGAAAAAGGAGAAAAAAACAGAATACTGAATTTTAGAAAAGGCAATATTATCATTTATTAGTGTTATCAACAAGAAGAAGGGAATGAAACGTCAAGGGGATTTGCATCAAAAAGGCATTTGTACACTGAGAGTTTCGCAGTTCTGACAGGTTAACATCCAAATCGTTCCTGGAAAAACTCAAATCTAAGGGATGTGCCAAGGTAGGCATGATCGTTTCCCTTAACTTTTATCATCTGCATCTCCATTTCTTCCACTTTATTAGAAAGCACATAAAAGGGGTCTGTGTAGGCCTCTCTCTTGACATTTCATCAAAAATTAATGGTCCATTTTTAATTAAGCAATGTTAATATTTGTAGTTGGCTTGTTACAACCCTTTTAATATGTGGATAATCAATAATGGTGCGTATTACTTAGCCAATATGTTTGAACAATATTATTTTCTGGCAAATTTTATCTTGTCCTATAAAAGAAATTGCCTACATAAAATTTTTCTTTTCAATCTCTTCTCATGTACATTCACTTCCACAAAATGCCCACTACTTGACAAGAACACCCATGTACATATACATTTTATATATATACATATATATATATATATATATATATATATATATATATATATATACACACACATGTAATCCTCATTCAATGTAATCCTGTCCAAATCCAAATCCCAGGTAGTTTTCAGAGATCCAGAATGATTTTTTACTTACAAAATAAAACTTATGAAATTATTTATTTAATTCTATTTAACTAGATATGGTTCACACCTGAATTCTCAAATCATACTCCATCATTTCAAAATGGAATAGTTTTTTCTATCATAGATTTGCTGTCCACTTAACTTGTTTCATCAATGAGTCATGTAGCTTAAGGATCTAAACTTGTATTTTATATGGCTACAAAATGACAAATTTGGATGAAGGAGGCATTACAGAATACCTCTGAAAGTGCCACAGATTTTGTGGAATCCTAGGCCAAGATAAACTGTGAATTTGGAAATTTTTTGAGGATCTAGTCAGTAGTGGTAGCGTAATGGTGACATGAAATAAAGATAAGAGATTTTTCACGGAATAATTGGATCATAAATTGCCATATAAAATAGGTCAAAAGGAATACTACAGAGTCATCAGCCTGCTTATATTTTTTACACTGAAAAGCTTATTGGGAATATATCCTAGACAAGGGCTTCATTAATACAAATCTAAGACTTTTAATCACGACAAGTTAACACTTCTGTTTCTAATGTGACCTTGATTAGAAGGTAGTAAAGCTGCCACCAACTCATATAACAGGACACACAAAACATATTTGAGGGTCAAAAAATTCAAGTTCAAGTGAACACATTCTTTCCCAATTTCTACCACAAAATAAAGAATGTCATACAGCACTAAGTGAAGGGATCACCTGAAAGTTCAATTAACAGTGACTGGAAGATTATCATTCCCTTGCAAACATGGTTTTTAATGGTCTGTGCCTATACAACGGTTGGGTCATCATGGTAGTGACCAGTGTGATGTGGGCATTCAATCCCGAGGGCGTTCTGCTGCTAGCCTGACTTATATCTTCCTTCCCCTAGTTAACTCTAAATTCCCACTTTTCTTTTTCCATACCTTCCCAGCCTTCCCCAATCAGTGCCTGTTATGATGCTGTGATGCCCATACAAGCTCCATCCTAACCCAATCCTATAAATTGTCTGCTGTCTCCTCTCTGAAGCTTCTGGCTTCTCTTCAGCTGCCCTCCTGCACTGAGTAATGAAGGATCTCTTTGCCTGTCTCCTGCTACTCTTCAGTGCAGGAACCTTACAATTTACACTTATAACTGACAAATAATAAATACCTATAGTTATGCATACAAGAGGGTGGTTTGATACATACATAAGCTTTAGAGGAGCAAATTAGTCCAAACATCACTTCTGATAAGAGATGTCAAAAACAACGATTTGTAACTGTGAAGTGAGTATGACTGGTCTGGTGTTGTGCTTTGTGTCTAGTTGTCCCCTCAAAGTTTCATGCACTTCTGGCCTGGAATTCTAGAGAGTGTGATTAATTCATGATCCATCACTGGGATCATGGTTGTGAGTGCTAAACGCAGCCTGAAGCAGATAGCCTAAGTGTCACTTAAGGGAGAGAGACTTGCCTTCGCTGCCATTGTTGCTGCCGCTCCTCCCTTTTGCTCTTTGCTGTTTTCTGTTGCCACGCATGGCTTCCCTCTGCCTGTGCTGCCCTTCCTTAGAGTCAGAGGGTATGGACTGAAACCTCCACAAACTGGAAACTAAATGAGACTTCCTTAAGTTTGGTTGTTGGGTTTTTTATCCCAGCAAT
This sequence comes from Myocastor coypus, assembly GCA_004027025.1. Classification (NCBI taxonomy): domain Eukaryota; kingdom Metazoa; phylum Chordata; class Mammalia; order Rodentia; family Myocastoridae; genus Myocastor; species Myocastor coypus. Next base: position 5,233 of record PVJA010041235.1, read on the forward strand.
GGCAGAAAAGTAACTTAGATATCTGGGAATAAGACTTAAGATTCATACAGGTGAAAATAGGACAACATTCACCAGGAATATTCTGGTGAGATATCTTTGTGCCAGAGGATGAGGGAGAAAGGAAAATCAATGTATGAAGAAAACACAGAAGGAAGAAAGACTGTGGAGGACAGGATGAGCATAAAGAGTGTTAGGAAGTAGCACAGTATCACAAAGGAATAGTACAAGTGGAACCACTATGTAGAAGAAACTTTTCGCACATGGATTGTTATTCAACATAATAATTGTAGAAAAAGAAACTCTACATGATGCAAATTATTTTCAAAGTTTATATTAGATAAAGAACAAGTATGTTTAATATATATGAAGTTGCCATGTCCTCTGCATGTTTCCGATGTAGAAACGTGGGTGTGTGAGACCAGACCCTGGGGATGCACGTTCTATGTGGTGGAATACAGAGGGCTTCTTGGCCACAGCAAGTTTGCATTATTGGTACCAAGTCCTATGGAGCCTGAGTAATGAAGCAAAATAATATCTTGACAGCTGCCAAGTGTCTCAGAAACATGGTTACACTGAGAGTGTGGCATGCTGCAGAGTCTGGTAAGTCTTAGCATTATGTTAATTAGCACTGCATGGAGCTCAAAGGCTCATAATTACACATGTGGAAAGAAAGGGATTTGGTTGGAATAAAAAGCACAGATTTTCAATAAGGAGACAAAAGGGTTTTCATAGAAATCTGTTCTATCCCGGCTTCACATGCTCTTATGAATATGGACCTGGAATGTGGAATTATACAGCATAACTTATGGAGGCTGTTCTGCATTGAAACTTTTGACATCTTACTGGGAAATAGAATGGCCTACTCTAGATGAAGCCAAAGGAATTAATATAAGTCCTGTTTTAGAATTTGTATAGGAATTTAAAGAAACAGAGCATGATTCATTTCTCTTCTAATGGCATAAATGTAAAAAAGAAAATCAATGCTTGAATAAGGTTCATCTTTAAAAGTAAAATCAGTTATAATTAAAATGCTGAATTATACTTTGAAATCTATTGTTCTGAGCCTGTTTAGAATTAAGAGATTTCTATTTGTGGTTGTCATGGAAACAAAAAAAAACCTCATGCATTTTTCAATTCTGGTTGCTTGTATTACAATAATTGGGCCTTAGCATAGACTTTGGTTCTCAAGCAGTCATGTGTACACCTCATTCCATCATGACAGATTGCAAGAATACTCCATCAGAGAAAAAAAAATCACATAAATTGCGAGGTGTAATGCAATTAAAGGTTTTAAGTTCACTGCCTTTCGTCAGTAGCAGAATCTGCACAGGACTAGTAGCCTTTCTATCTGTCAAGTATATGAGACAGAACAGAGAAGATAGCATTTTAAAAAATAATCAAGAATTTGTAATCGCAGGATCTGGAATTATTTGTGACAAAAACATTACAGGTCATGCTCAGCTTTTCAAATATTAAGTCCACTGGATGGTTTTCAAGTTTTCTCATGTAAGCTACAATCGGTCAACACAGATGTGTTTCACCCAACAATCGCGGAACATTTGTTCTGTGCCTTGCCCAGTGGGTAATCTACAAATGACCAAAGTCCTCCATCAAGAGCTCCCTCCCTGTGTTGTAGAGTCTCTACATTTGTGTGGAACTAAGTTTGATTCAAGGTTCGATCCACCGTCTGAAGAATAAGCAAAGAACAACTGTCATAGAGCTGTTAAAAACTGACATCGTTTAAACAAAGGTCTCGCTTCCCCGATTATAAAAAGATGAAAATCAAGTTATTGATTGAAAAATGTTGGGACTGTATGTTGGAACAAATAGGATTTAAGTAGTATCTTGTTGATTTGATGGGATATAAATATGTATAGATAGCTCTGTTACAAAATAGAAGTTATCTTTGAAATATATTTTATGCTGCACATTTATCAAGGGAATGTACTCTAAAACTGTACTTCATAAGTTCAAGAAGTTAGTTTTTTATTTCACAAACTGTCTCTGAATGTTGTTACTATTCAAAGATAGGCAGTGATTTTTACAAAATGGAGTTTTTGCTGATAAAATTATTTGCGTTCTTGTTTCACTTCTGTTGCTGTGTATTGAAATTCTTTATGTTCTCATTTTCACCAAAATCCAACAAGAAATCATTTTGTTCCCATTCCCTGTTCTTCTTTCCAAAGTATTTTCTTGTCACAAACATTCAGAGGTTCCTTGTCTGTTGAATTCAACTGACTGGCATTATTCACTTTCCAAAATGTGTATTATAAGTCAGTCACACTGTCTAATTTGTAAACTTTAAGACACAATTTACATACTAATATTCAGAAGTATCTTCATGTATTTTCAAAAGCAAGGTATTTCTGTATAAAAATCAGAGAACTAGAAGGGCAAGTATATCATTATTCATACTTTGGGTTGTAGTTACAACCTTTCTCTCCCTGCTTATTTATAGTGTAAAACACTTTCTATAAGATGACTCTCTTCATTTGTCTAAATCCTACATACAGTATGGAAGCATGGAAGCTTCATATCTCTGCAAAAAATAACAGAGTTATTTAACTTAATCATTGAAAGTTTACTTTATCTTGTAGTTTTGTATATTCTAGTCTACAGCTGATGTACACCAATTCTTTGAGCCCATGTTTTCACAAACAAAACAAAGAAAGCAAGAAAGCAAGAAAGCAAGAAAGCAAGAAAGCAAGAAAGAAAGAAAGAAAGAAAGAAAGAAAGAAAGAAAGAAAGAAAGAAAGAAAGAAAGACATTTCTTTTGGGAGATTTCATGCCAAATGAAATTGCTTGCTTCACATGCCTATCAGCAAAGAAAAATAAGAAGCCAGTATTTCACAATCATCGCATTCTCAATAAGCTAAAGATGCCCCACTAAGACTAGCTCCTTAATGGAAATCCCAGTGGTAATGCACTGAGGGCTAGAATTCTAACACATGGATTTTAGGGAATCCTCCTAGGAAAAGTGAAAACATTCTCAAATCTTCCTTGACATCTTTCTAGAAAGAACTCTTGCTTTTTTAAATCTTTTTTTTTACAACTGTCTTTCTCATCTCCCAGAATATTATTTTATATGCATTTGTTCAGATTCATTTGGCCTTTGACTATTTGGTATTTCTTAATTCTTGGATGACAATAGTGATATAAGTTTTGAAAATAAAACTCAGTTAATGAAATTACTATAAATCACCATGCTGAAGGAAAAATGCTGGTGTAAATGTTATCTTTTTCACATTTGTATTAATACTATTATTGCAAGTAAATACTTGGAAGCTAGAGCTACAACAATATGGCTGCAAATTCAAATACAAGATGCAAATACATTAACTTTTTATTGCGTACTATGCCAGTTAAAGTATAAAAATACTTATATAGACTTATAATGTTGAAAACCAAACATTCATTTCATATCTAAACCATACAAGCAAAGGTGTTGTCAATTGTCTAGGACCACTGCCTCGCTTATAATTACTCTTTAAAATAGCTACTGACTTTTTTGCAATTGCTTTTAGTTTATGTACTTGGCACAGGGTCTCTCTTTTCAACTCAACTCCTAGGCATCCTTTTGCTTTCAGCTTCCCCAGCACTAGAGTTACAGCTGTGTGCTACCACACCCAGACTCGGACACCAGCTCAACATACCTGTGGGCAGAGCTGGTGTGGCTTTGCAGTAATTCTTTACAGATTTATCCACCCAAATGTATAGCTAAATGTTTTTTCATAATAAAAAAATGGAGTCCCACAAAATGCATTCTGTCTTTCACGTCTTATTATATCTTTTATGATTTTTAATGTCATCAAGGTTCTTGATTTATGGGTAATTGTGACACATTGACTTCATTGGTGATTAGCAGTATTGCAGTATAACTATAGGATAAAATTCATCATTTTAATTTTATTTATCTTTTGAAATTAAGCTGTTTGCATATATTTTATTTTGTATAGTTACATCTGAATGTACATACAATTGTGGGATGCTTAAACTAGCTATGTTTTGTTAAGGTACATAATATTCATTAAAATTTTTCATGAATATAAATTATCACAAGTAATTGTAGTCCTTTGTTATAGATTTTCCAAACTCTTTTATTCTATGTAAATGGAATTGTGTGGCCATGTACCAGTGTTATTTTATCCTATTATAAAAAATATGAATCACCAGTAGTTTTTGCTTGTTTTGCTAAATTTCATCCAGAGTATTTAGACATGTATAACTTTATAGACATAAGTACACACATACTTTCAAATTGAATGTGCTATATCAATTATACCTAATACTATTGAATAATTGCCAGTTTGATTATGTTAATTTAAATTTTCACTAGTAACATACGAAAGCAATGACTTATCCATAGTTTGCAGTATTTGACTATAAAAGATTTATAAAACACTCATTTGTCTATAAGAATAATAGTACCATCATATTTTAATTCATTTTGAAGATTTTGTAAATTAGGTTGATAGGATTTCTGAATTAAATGTTTGTGTTTTCTCATATGAAATACCTATTTAATTATTTCCTCTAAGCTGCTATGGAGCCGTTTGTCATTTCAGGATTGATTTAGAGAAAATCTTTAATGATACATAAATTACACATTTTCTTTACATTTCATACACATATTTTTCTTCCATAATTACGTTACTTTCTTTTTTTAAATTAACTTGTGGTTTTAGAATAGATTGTCTTAACTTTAGTGATATTGGGCTTATTAGGATATTTTTATGAAATACTCATTTAATATTCACATAAAATATTTTCAAATAATGAAACTTTATGAAGCTAATATCTTATACCATATGTCAATAATCTATTATATCATTTGTGAACAAGGTAACCATTTTTCGTTGTGTGTGTGGGTGTATGTGTGTGGTTTGACATAGATGTAGTTATATTAATTTTCATCATCCAAAATTATCACACAATAGAACAAGCATCACAGTACAAAGAAACAATTAAAACATTTTAAAAGAAAAGGAAATGATTCAGCGTGTCAAATTATGTTACAATATAAAATAACGTGCAAGACAAAGCCAATCATTGTATTTAGCTATGTGAATATAGTTTATGTATGAGATCAAGGAAGTACTTCTCTTAACTATGGATAAAGATCTTATTTGCAATTATTCTTGCTCTTGTTTTCCTTCTGTGCAAAAATGTTTGTAGTATTGGAGATAAGCAAGAAAACACAATAACTTTTAATAAGATCATGACATTCAGGATAGAAAATGTGAACTAAATACACTGTTGACAATTTGTAGAATTTTTACCTAGAACTATATTCACAATATGAATTCCTGAAATATCTACAAAAACAAACTAAGCTATTTACAAATGTTCAAACTAATGCTGGCAGATGTTTTTATTATACAATTAAACAGAGGCCTTGCTTACTAAAATAGATACAAGCAAACAATGTCAACTGACAATATTTGCTCAATTTCCATGGATACTATACTTCAAGGTTAGACAAAGTTCTTTAGAAGGAAGATATATTTATACCACCTGGAGATTATTCTATGTGAAGGTAACCACAGGAAGGCAGCTGGAGTGAGAAAGTGTCTCTGAAGTTCAAGTATTTTATCAAAACTATTTTTTGCCTACATTTATAGGAAACTGTGGACCATAACTGAAGGATCTCTTGCATAATATGCTGATCAAATATGATATGACAATTCGCCAGACACTAATGTTAGTACATTCTCTCATCTTTCTAGTCAGTTCCGGTTTATAACTACTACAATATTCTGCTTTAAAGTTTCGATTAGCAGGGTAGAAAATGTTGTACTTAGCCAATCCTTTTTTTTTTTTTTTTTTCTTTTTCCTTTTTGGTACCAGGGATCAAACTCAGGACCTTGAACATGCTTGCCAGACAGCCCTTATGATGCTCAGATGTACCCCTGGGCCTACTTGGCCAATCTCACTGAATGTTTTCTGCCTTCTGTCTTTGTTCCTTTATGAAATAATACTCACAAAGAAGAAGATGTGAATAATCAAGTCAATGTTTGCACCTAGATATTACAGAAGAGATCTGGAGAAATCCTAGCGAACCCCAGTGAGTCAGTGTCTGCTCATAGTGTAGAAGGCTGCTGACTCTGAGGAGCAGGAACGTCTTGAAGATGTTTTGTCAACTTGAGCAGTGATGGGTACAACAAAGTACCTTGCTAGTGGGCAATCAGGTAGAAGTTAATAATTTAGACAAATGTTAACCAGACCTTGCTAACTGCTGTGCTTAACAGAGGGCTATGCCTTTGTTGTTCCTCAGTGTATCTGGGAGTTTAGGTCAGTTCGGGGCAGGATTTCCATGGAAACCCCTGACAACCCCAATGAAGGTATGTTCTATCTTCCATTTTTCATTTAGTCTAAGGGTTTGCTTATGCAAACTTGGCAGGATCTGACTGGCGTCCAGGAGTGCAGAAGTTGTCCGCTCCGAAAGATGTTAAGGCGCCCAGCCTTGGACCCCCTTCTCCCACATCACTTCTGATGTTCCCAGATGCGCCAACCACAACTGTGCTGCAATCTTGACTCTGCATCTGGATGGTCACACATATAGCCATGTTTCAGCTTGCTTCAAAAACTCTATACTCTGTGCCCAAAACACCTTGGCCCAGCCAGGGACACTTGATGACTCCCCTTCCCCATTCCTGCCTGCCCAGAACACCCAGGCCCAGGTAAGAACACTTTATGACTCCCCTTCTCTGTTTCAGCCTACTCTATAAAGTCCCTGCCTCCACAGCCATCGCTGCTGTCCAGGTCTGCTGAGCAGCCAAGCACATGCTAACTACCATCAATAAGTCGCGCCTTTCATGCCAACTAACATGCGTGCAGTCTTGTGTGGGTTCATGGGCACAGTTTCCCCAATAGTTTTCCTGGCAGATGCTATAACAGAAAATATGTCATCTCAGCAGAATGCAGAGGAATACCCAAAAGGCATTAAGAATTGAATAGTGAATAACAGACTAGTGGTACTTTAATAATAGTGATAGATTTCAAGATAGTCAGTCACAATGAAGCTCCAGACTTGGAAACAACAAGGTAGTATACAGTGTAATAAACTCCAAGGGAAATGACATCTCAAATCAATAGAGCACTTGATAAAATCCCAAGGAATAGAGAAGCATAACATGATGTGAGAATGAGAAATTTCATTGAAGCGGTGAAAAACTTTTCATAAAGCGATAGGTTTAAATGCAGGAAAGGGACGCAGCTGAGATACCAGAGGGGGAAGCAGAACCAACCTAAGAGGCTCTACCTGTTCTATTCATGTCTCTGTTACTTTTCCCTCATTGAAGGAACAAAATGTTTGACACATAGAATTAAGGAAGAAAAGCATTATTTATTTCACTATTTGAGGAGGTTTTACTCCATACTCTGCTAGCTCCAAGGCAGACTGGCACATGGCAAAGAGTAGCAGTTCCTGTGGTGGAAACAGCAAAACAGCAAGAGCAAAAAGGTGAAGCAGTTGTGGAGGAATTGGCAGAAACAGAGGAAAACAGCAGGCTTCTCTACTCACGCTAGGTATAACAGTCTCCCCATAATCCCAGTAGCACTCACATCCATAATCCCAACAACACCCAAACCCTAATCCCAGCATTGAATCATGAATTAAAATCAAACTCTGGAAACCTGCCCCATGTCTGCATGAGGCTTTGTGGGGACCTCTGGACTCAAACCATAGCAATCTCCCAATTTGATATTCAGACATTCCAACCAACCACAAGTTTCGGATAGATTCAGAGAAATACTACTATCTGGAGAATTTAGAAACTATATATTACACAATATGTATGAATATGAGGAAACAGAATTGTATGCTTTATTTCACTAAATACTGTAATTATAATCACCTTATAAGATTGGAAATTCAGGGCTAGCCAAATAGTTCTGCAGATTAAAGAGCCTACAGGCAGGTGCCAGGGCTGGGGTTTTGATCCCTGGCATGCAAGTTGTGCCACCAGGGTGCGCTGGGATGGTATCTGAGACTGAGTGTGGTGTTGCACCACACTTGTACTTGGGAGGCTGTAAACAGGCAGGTTTCCCTGAAGACTCTTCCCTAAAAATAAAAGTAATCAATCAATAAAATAAAATTGGAAATTCATATTTCTCCAACCACTGAGCCTAAAATTTATATAACTAAGAATAAGTCATGATAAGATGAGAGTGTTCAAATCTATTTTAAGAGATTAAGATTTAGGCAAATGAGAAGTATAAAACAAACACTGTAAGAAACTAGTCATCAACTGTCTTTAGAAGAGATCACATGATACCATGGGACTAGGGTTACTTCTCTCACATTCCAGGACACCAGGGCCTCATTCACCAGTCTCAGCACACATTGAAAGTTGGTGAAACAGTCAGTGGATGTGTACTCGTTCTGATAGTTGATTTCTCTGCGGCCACAATATGTTCGTATTTCCTGTATGATTGATTCTATTTTTATGTCTTCTATCAAAGAGTGGAATCATTTGAAGTTATTTCTCATTTAAACTGCATTTCTGTCAGTTCTATCTATAGGTTTAAAATAGAAATTATTGTCTGACTAACATTTTCAAGTGTTATAAACCTAACGTTAATACAATTAAGGATTATTAGCTCTGTCGTTTCTTAGGTATTTGCAATGAATTAATTTTCAAAATTTCTGTGTATTTCATGCTTTTTGCTCATTGGAGAATAGAAAAATAAAATCCGTATTATTTTTGTTGAACAGATTGACTTCATTTGTAAAAAATTTAGTAGTATGATTTATATTATTGTTCATAGTATCATTAGTTAATACTGATATATTTAATTACATATCTTTATTATACACATGATGACTCTTGATTTTGACTCTTTATAGATTTTAATACTTTGTAATATGCACACCTAAACCACATGTATTTTATTTTTTATTGCCATATCTGTTTCTTCATTACTCTTTTCAGTTAAATATCGCTGTGTGATTTTGATTTATTTGTGGCCCATGGCGTAGCACTAGGTGTTTTGTGTGCCTCTCACTTTTTTTTTTTTTTTGTCTTTTTGAGACAGGGTCTTGCTATGCAGTTCAGGCTGGTGTTGAGCTCACTTTTGTAGCCCAGGCTGGTCTCGAACTCACATCGATCCTCCTGCCTCAGCCTCCCGAGTGCTGGGATTACAGGCATGCGTCACCACACCCGGCTTCTTTCACTTTTATTAAAATTTATTTTTAAAACAAACTTCTATTATAACAGATATGTTTGCCCATAGTTTATTTTGCTTCATAATTTTGATTAATATGTCTCCATCTGTTAAATTTTAATGATACATTTTATTTAGCTTTAAATTTTATGAAGTGTTTGTCTTTAATTACCACAAAAATACAAGTAATAATTTATTTTTCTTGAGACTTTTACGTGTCAAATAAATTCAATTTTTCTCCAATTATTTTTATGTGTGAAACGGTTCTAATGTATAGTGGGTTGGGTTTAACATATTTTCAGCTTTGTTATATGCCTATAGGTCCCGTGATTTAAATCTTAACTTTTGACTGCAATATAGTACTAAAAAAACTATATTGGTTATTTTATATTATCATCTTACATGTTAAAGTACCTATATTAATCTTTGAACAAAAGCAATGCAATACCTATATACATATTATATTTCTTACAGAAAATATTGTTGTCGCTTAAGCAATTTAAGTAGATAATCAATAATCCTTTAACATAAAAACCATTACAACTTAAGTATAGATTCTACTAGTAACCATCTACTTGGAATGAGTTCCAGTTACACATGTCCAGATTCTGTTTTTCGTGAAATACCTATACAGGAAGATTGGTATAAAATAGTAGCATTGCCGGGCGTGGTGGCGCACGCCTGTAATCCCAGCACTCGGGAGGCTGAGGCAGGAGGATTGGTGCGAGTTCGAGACCAGCCTGGGCTACAAAATTGAGCTCAAGGCAAGCCTGAACTGCATAGCGAGACCCTGTCTCAAAAAGACAAAATAAATAAATAAATAAATAAATAAAAAATAAAATAGTAGCATTTCCTAACTACTACCTTTCCAATATAACTTACTTATATTATACTATTCATATGGAAGTAAATGATAGCCAGTTCAAAACTGAGCACTAAATCATTATGCATATGACTTAACTGCCATTGGTGGTAGATTTTATTTCAAAAAAAATGTTTTAATGTATTTGGCCCAGAGTCTCACTACACAGCTCAAATTCATAGTGATCCTCCTGTTTTCAGCCTCCCCAGCATTGAGATTACAGATATGCCCCGCTATGCCTGGTCTTAGTGATGGGCTCACCATGCCCATGAATAAGGGTGGGGCCAGCGCAGCATGGGGTGCTATGCTTGCCAAGAGGGTCTTTACACCACTAATAGATCTTGCCAGCTCTCAAAGATAAGCTGTGACTATGGAATTCAGAATGTTTTACTTGTCAGGCAGAGGAATCTGTGAAAACATGCCAGAGCTGATATTAAAGGATAGAATTAGCACTGTAGCATTTAGTGAAGTCACAGTGTGGGAAATTGTAAGGAAAATAATTCCCCAGAGTCCTAAGCAGGCACGTGACTGACAGCAACATTCAGAGGCAATGGACCCAAAGAGGAAATTAGAGGTAAACTTAGATTACATTGCAAAAATCAGTTGGCCCACTGCAAACGTAGGGACACTCAACAGAAATAAACACAGATCTCGGGAAAAATTAGGACTAAGGAACATGTTATCTCTGACTACTAAGGTAATTATCTGAAGGATTAAGGCTTATCTTCATCTCCACTAATGCCAGCAGTGGGTGTACAGTACAGATGCTGGTATTTCAGTGGTACAGGGAAGAAGAACTGACCCACAGAGAAGACTTGGATTTGAAGGGCTACTTTACCTGATGATCTCTTGTTATACGTGTGTATAGTTGCTGAATGACAGCGATGGAAACCGAGGCAAAGTTCATCGCTCTTCAGGGTTATTTGAGTCCAGCATTTCATTGATGTCACAAGTTTACAATATTCCAAATATTTGAAAAGCAATAATATTATGCTATAAATGTGAACATTATTTGACGTTAGTAGTGTGTATTCCTCAATAGGAAATAATCGAATTTTTCCTTGATTTTCACATTCATTATCTTTGATCTAAACATACATATTTTTTATCATGTTTTTTTTCTTTATTTTAAACAAAAAGGCAAGAAATGCCATTAAAACAGTTTAAGAAGAAGCTAATCGAAGAGCAGTAATAATCAACGTGGTGCATATAGTTACGTTAAAATAAGTTGTTCAGAGTAAAAGATATGGGCATTTAATGTACAGAAAACTACTAGCACAGAACTTGTCCATCGGTGAACCAAGAGAAACCAGTGATACAATGGTCTCTGTCTTATCTATGTATATAATTTTCCCTTTATCTTTCCTTTCCTCTTCTTTCCATCAGAGTTTTTCTTTTCTTTTGATCAGTATCTTCCCTACTCACAATATTTGTTACCCTTTTGAATTTTTGTTTACTCTTTTAGATAATCACAGGTGAGACGATACAATATTTTACACATATGGGTCTGGTTTCTTTCACTTATTAGTGCATTCTCAAGTTGCACCCAATTACCTATAAAGGATGCCACTCTAACCTTCTTTGAGGCTGAGTGGCACTCCATTGTATAAAAATACCACATCTTTTTGTCTAATCCATGACTAAACAGCATATGTGATGTTTCCAAGATTCAGCTATCACATACTGTGCTGCAATGGGTCACATATTTTGGTGGTAGCATATTTTGATTCTTCTGGCAAGATACCCAGAAAGGGAATCGTTGTATCAAATGAAACATTTAATTATAGGTTTTTTGTTTTGTTTTCTTTTGTTTGTATTTTGTGCAGGGCCTCACTATACAACTCAAACTTGTAGTGATCCTCCTATTTTTAGCCTCCTGAGCTCTTTAATTACAGGCACATGCCACCACACCCAGACTCAGTCACTGGCTGAGCGAGGCCAGAACAGCATGTGGTGCCCAGGATCCAACTCAGGCTCTGTGCTTGCCTGGGCAGGTGCTTACCCTGCTGAGCTATATCACCAGCCCTTAATCCTAGTGTTTTAAAGAAACCTCCACACTGATTTCTACAGTGGTTGTACCATTTTACGATCACACCAACCTTGGAAGAGGATTCCTTTGGCCCCAAAGTCGTGCCAGAGTTTGTTATTGGTGGACTTGATGATAACCAACCTTTTCTGAATTGAGAGGAAATCTCAATGTTGTTTAAATTTGCATAACAGCAAACGATTAAACATGACAAATGATTAAACATATATCTTTTCAGGATTATCCTTTGAATTTGTTCTAGTATCTTACTTTTTTTATTAATAAAGTGTTAAATCTTTGATACATGCTCATTGTACCACTGCCAAGGAATCATAATTTTGTTTATTTACTTAGTTTTAAGTATCCAGGATTCAACACAGGCTTCACAGATACCATGCACATGCTGGGACTCTTACCTACCTCCCTTGCCACTGTAACTTTTTGTAACCTTCCAGGTATGTCCTCAGATTAGGAACTCTCATGCCACAACTCCCTGCATAGGTGGAACTATATGTCTAGATCAGGATTTTTTTTTTTTTGAGAACTTCCTAGCCTGATGCCTTTAAATAATGCAATTATCTGAGGCCATGTTCCTCACCCTCTGCTTAGGAGCCGATGGCTGGCCCTAAAGAAGGAGCTTTGTGTGTTTCTTCACTGCATCCCCCAGACCAGAGTAAGCTGCGAGTGGTACAGATATTTGGAAGAATACAAGTTAAGCATAGATTTAGGTTTTT
>PVJA010041236.1:0-18029 GCA_004027025.1 Myocastor coypus
TTTCCATCCCTGTGATGGGAGAGTGACAGTGTCCAAGTGCTCCTTCCAGACAGGCGGTGCAGCTCAGGTCACAGGTCTGTCCATGTCATGTGGGTCTCTCCAGACCCTTAGGTTGGCAGCTGTTTAGACTGGAGCCTGGACCACCTATCATGGTGATCCTGCTCATTCTTGGAGCTCAGACCCAGCCAAGAGACAAGAAACTTGGGGCCCTGGATATCTCCGGAAGGCCAGCTGGGCCTTTTCCAGTGGGGCTGCTGCCCAGGCTCAAGGAGGCAGCCGAGGGTGCTAACCTTTTGTTCGTTGACACAGCGAGCACCAACTGGGCAGCTGATGTGTGCCAACACCCCCGTTACCCACTGGACAAGTTTGCACCAGGTTAGGGTTCCTGGGGCAGGACCCTGAGTGCTGGAGGGCTACAGGTGGGCACTCCAGCTGCAGGGACAGTGAGTCTTCTGTGTTGCCCAGGCTTTGCCTTTCCTGGACATATGTGACACTTGTACATGTCATAGCAGGAGGACCTGATGGCAGCACTGGACAGGCTGGAGGACCTGTCCCTTGGTCCCTGGACTCAGGGATCCTGCCCTGGCGGTGAGTAGGGTCTAGTCCTGTAGCAGCAAGGGAACCACAGTCCTTAGAGAGGTGTAGAGTGGTGCCAGGCTCAGGTCTGGGTGCACAGCTGACCCTGTGACAGTTGTCACTGATGAAGCTCCATGTGGCTGGCACCTGGGAAGATCCTAGGGCTGGGGAAGCTCCTGGCCCTGGCTCTGTCCCTTGCGAGAAGATACCCTTTCATGGTGAACCAGGGGCAGCTCAGGGAGATGAGGGAATTTGGTGAAGGTATAGATCCCAAGCAGCCCTGCCAGGACTTGAACTTGGGTCTCTGGCAGCACAGGCCACATTGCTCCTAGGTAAGAGGTGCTGAAGTCTCTGTCCCTGGGTGGGATTGGCCCTAGGATGAGCTCTATGGCCCACATCCAGTGGAGATTCCTCAGCCTCATGCCTCGGTTTCTACGTTTGTCAAGGGGAAGTTGCTCCACGTGCCGGCTGGCTCCCTGCTGGCTGGCACCATCTACCCCTCGCGCCCCCTGGCTGTCGTGCCCTGTGGGGCCATTGCTGCTGTCTGGGCTCCCATCCTAAACCCAAGTGCCCGCTGGGAGACATGTGCCTGGGCTCCCTCCAGGAGCCAGTGAGGGAGAGAATCTTGGCGCTGGCTTCCAAACTCAACACACTCTCGCCTGGGGCTGTGGTGGCAGATGGAAGCCGACAAGTAGAATAAATTAGGGTGCGATTACTTGCTAGCCGACCTCACATGGAGCAATGTGAGCAAAGCCCTGGAGTTCAGCATGTGGACTGGGTTGGATCGGAGGAGGCACTGCCAAGTCATTCTACTTCAGGGAGGGAATCACTAGGGGCCTCTGCCCAGGGACAATGTGCCTTCTGATTCCAGGTGTCACTGAGGTGGCTGCAGCTCAGGAGGTTCCAGTTCATTGTCATCATCCTTTCCCACTTGCTCTGGGAGCTGAGGACCCTGGGCAGACACTGCCTTAAGGGGTACTGGGTCCCTATCCCTGGCCCAACCTCACGGTCTGGCAGAATGGAGCCTTCTCAAGTGCAATAAGAACTTGCCCAGAAGCTGGTGCTCTCAGAACAGGATACGTTGTGCATCTAAGAAGGGTTTCCTCACAGGAGTGGTAGATGCCTGTAATTCTGGCTGTTCAGCAGACTGAGGCAAGAGGGTCAAAAGTGCAAGGCCAGCCTGGACACTGTAAGACGATTCTGTCTTAAAAGAAAAAGGGAAAGCGTTGAAGCTTAGTACTGCCTTGGTTCAGTGCCTGACATTGCAGAAAACAAGCAAGCAGCCAAACAGACAAACACACACCCCGTGAAAACAATAAAGTGATCTCCTGAGAGGTCTGTAAGGCACAGATTACTGGATTCAGAGCCAGCCAGACCCAAGTCTTTGCTCAGTGATGCCCAGCCTGGTAAGCTGCTCTGTACACGCCATCATGTCCTGTCCAGTGGCCCTTGTCAGTGTGAGCCTGGGTCACCTCGCTTTTCAGAGGCAGAGCCGGGCACAGCAAGGGTATGGGGCTCCCTGGGGCCCTACAAAGTGGGCATTTTCTGTGGGATCTGGCTCCGTGGTCCTGCCCCCTCCTTGTAGTGAGGTAACAACACAAACAGGCCTGTAACCCCCATAGTGGCAAGTGCCACGTGTTCAGGAGCTCAGGGCAGAAGCCAGTCAGTCCATGCTAGGATAGACATCTTGGAGAAAGCTTTTCATCAGAGAACTCGATGAAGAGGAAGGCAAGAATCTCTCTTATCCTGGGCTCCTCCAGGGCCTCTTCTTCCATGTCCTCCTCCTACCCCCAGAGCCTCTGTACGCTTTCCAAAGCCACCTGCTCCAGAGTCTCCTAGGGCACCAGGGTGACAGCTGACTTCTTCAGGCCCCGATGGCATTGTCTCTTGACTGCCATCCTCCATGGAAAAATGTCCCTTTGCGGCCGTGATCTACCTTGGCTCTGCACTGAACGTTTCTCTGTGATTACTGAGACCTCAGAACCTGGCCCTGGCCCTGTTGTCCCTGACCCTGGGCAGCTTGCTCCTTGGCCCCCAGGGCCTAAATACTGCTTGATTGGCCTTGGAGGCCAGGGCAGGTGCTCAAGGACCCCCCTCCTGAATTCTGCAGATAGGGGCATTGTCCTGATAGAAGTGGAAGTTTTGTCCTCTGTGTCCCTACCCCTCAACATGTGAATCACTGAGCAGCTGAGACCAGCAGGAGTCTGTGCTACTTGAGTAATGTGGTGAAGGCAGGTGGACTGGGGACACTGGAAGGGAGCCTGGCCCTGGCTGACTGATAGGGACTGTGGTCACAGGCAGTGGCACATGCACAGGGTATCAGTTAGGTGGGCAGGACCCACTGCCAAACAGTGGGCATCAGGTCAGCTGCCGCTCTCAGGAGCCCCTGCTTTGTATCTCAAGGGCATGAGCTAAGAGCTAAGAGAGGCTGAGGCAGCTCCTGAGACCACCCAGCAGGAGCGTGCCCTGTGACATCTTCCCCTTGCCATCCTAGATGGTGAGCCTGGCTTTAGATCAGCTGGGTTTGGGGTGGTCTGGGGACCTCCTGGGAGGCGGGACTTCTTGGTGCAGAGCTGGCAGAGACACCTGGCTGGGAAGAGAACCCCACAGATGGACCCTGGACAGCTCATCCCTTGGGGCAGAAGAAGAGGCAGTAGTAGGGGAGCTTGACAGCAGTGTGGGTCCCCAGTGCCTAGGTGCAGCCACTTCTGCCATGTGGCCACGTTTAGCCCTCACTTCACCCTTAAGTGCAGCAGCCCAAGATAGCTCAGGGTTTGTGAGGCTCTTAATGGATTGGACAAGACTCCCAATGTATTTGAACTCAATTACCAGGAAAGACAAGAAATGAGTCAGCACTCCAGGCGTGGCTGTGTGTCCACCCTCAGGAGCTGCTAGCAGCTGGTTGCTACTCCGTCTACCTGGGGACCGAGCCAGGAGAACCTCAAGAGGGGGGCTGGTAAGGCCTAGCCCTATGGGTGGTCACAGGCTAGAGGTAGGAGGAGGGGGTTCCACTGGCCTCCAATTTTCTACAGCTGTCTGCTGCCTCTTTAGGAAGGGGTGCTAGGTGCTGAGGCTGGCCTTTGTTACACTTTCGGTCCTGGTTCTGGTCACAGATCCAGCTTGGATCCTCTCATATACCGAGCCTCGATGCTGACTGGCTACAGGCTGACCACTGATCCTGGTTGCACTGAGCCCCAGTCTTTGCTACAGACAGTTCTGGTCCTGGTCGCTGAGCCCTGACACTGACCATAGCCTGAGTCTTGACCTCTCCTCTTCAAGTTCCCCTGAAAGAGATCACAGTCCGCTTACTGGGTGAGGTTACTTAAGTAACTGTTAACTCTAAGGCCCGGGCTATTTGTGTCTAGGAAGACAAGGACCTCTGGTGGGGACACCCCAGAAGTGCTTCCTATGCTGGCCTCTAGGAAACCCAAGGACTAGGGTTGGGTAGGGAGAGTGCTGTGGAGTGTAGGGGTGGCAAGCATGGAGCTCAGAGGGCTGAGTGCCAGTCACCTGGGATGGCAGAGGATAGTGGGGCCCAGGACAGACACTGACCTCCTGTGCCTTCCCAGGAGCTTTGATGTCCTGAGTTTCTGAAGCCTCTTGCAGTGCCTCTGGGTGCTCTGGCCTCTGGGGTGGCAGCTCAGCCCCCATGCCTTGCTTGGTAGCCCTGGCTACTGTGGACCCGAGCTGCTGTTAGAGAAGTGGGTGGAGCCCTGAGCTCCATGGACCAACCCTGCTGGTATACAGAAAAAGGAAGAAAGATAGAGGCTTAGGGGTCAGAGGGAAGGGGTAAGGGTGGGGAAAATGAGAGGACATTCTAGGACAAGTCCCTTTCCCCTTGGAAAAAAGAGCCTAACCATTTGGAAACTTTGACTGCAAATAGAAGAATATGAAGCTCCAAAGGGCATAAGCAGGAGAAGACACTATGACTTCATGAAAGACCAGGGTTCAGTGGCGGCTTGCTCCAGAGCACAGCAGTACCTGGGACCCTCAAGCTCTGTTTCTTTGATCTTCCAGGGGTGAGTGTTTTCCAGATCCTCGTGGGGCAGCATGATAGGTAGCTGCTTCTGCTGCAGTTCTTCCCAGGTCAGGGCGTATGGCACACAGAGAATCTCCGTAGAACAGCCTTTCCTCATTTACAGGGACCGTGTCGACCACTTAGTGTCACAGGCCACCTCTGAGCCAGCCACTGTGGGCTGTGGTACTTTGGCTGAATCGCTTGCAATATTAGGGCTTCAGAGAGGGAAGGGGCCTCCCCAAAGAAGCCCAGGCTCTCCTTTGCTGATGGGCAGCACTTCTTGCCCTCTCTACACGGTCCTGCAGGCCTTCCTCATCCGTGTGTCCTCAGCCCCAACCCAGGCCCAGGTCTCCCTGAACACTGGGGTCCCTGAGGTCCTTGAGGGAGTAGGTCCCCACTAAACCCAAAGGAGAGGCCTTGAGCCGCAAGAGGATCAGCCCCTGCAGGGCATGCAGGGAGGACTAGTGTCACTGTAGCAAGACTGTGCTCAACCTGGGGGGTGAGACGGAAGGAGAAGGACCTGCAGCTGGGACCTCATAGATGGAAGCTCTGGGTTCCCCTCAGAGGATTCCTTCTGGGAGCAAAGCGGCTCCTGTGCGCCCTTCCACAGGGGTCTCTTTCCTCAAAAGGGCAGATTCCACCCTCCAGGGGCTGAGGGCAAGGCCCAACCAGAGAGGGGACAGGGAAGGAGGAGGGAAGCACCCCCTGTTGCTGCCTCACACAACACTAATTACAAGGATGTCCCTGAGCACGGCTCATGGCTAATCCCGCCAATACAGGATCTGTCATGGAAGAAAAATGTTACAGTTTGCTTCTAAGGTTTTTCTCTGATCATTCAGGGGAGGAAAAGACAAACAAACAAACACACACACACACACACACACACACACACACACACACACACAAGGAAAAAAAAGTGGGAAAATTTGCCCACAGAGTAAATAAAGGGCCCCTGCGACTGCAGGTAGCCTCTGATGGCTCTAAGAGCGCCAGGGGTCCAGCAGGAGGTGGCAGCAAGGTCCTGGGGATGCACCACGAGTCCTGGGTCCTCCCGTCTGGTCCGACCTTGTCCTCTTCCTGGATGGCTGTTCTAGGTAGGACCCTGTACAGCGTCAGCTCCTGCCACAGTGCTGCTGGGTAGCAAAATGCCTGACTTAGGGGTTTTAAGTAAGCACCGCTGGCTTCCCCTGGGTGGACCAAGGAGTCTGCCTCTCCTGGAGTACATGGGACACTGGTTATCATTTGGGGGTGACCTTGGTGAGTGGTCCTACATGCTAGGACTTGGGTTGGGGTGATAGGCTAGGCCAGGCTGTGCCTTATGGGATGCTGAGCCCCAGACATAGGGATGCTCTCACCACAGTGGCTGAACTATGTGCTGTGTCCTGAGATCTAGGTTTGGGACTGGCTCATCTTCCAAATCCCGAAGGTCAAAATGAGCCACAGGCTGGCTGCCTCTGGAGGAGGGATGAGGCCTGGGAGCAAAGGACTTTCAGAGCTGCAGTGTGCTTGGTATGTGACCCCGACAGAAGTCACAAGCTGAAACCTGCCCTTGAGGCAGTGGTAGTAGAAGTGGCCCTTTGTGAGGTGACTAGGGTGTCGTCACCACTCTTAGAGATGGTGGTGAGGAGGGACCCACAATCCCTACCCCGAGAGCCACCTGTACCTTCTGCCATGGGCCTGGGATGGGGCACCAGGAGAAGGATTTCTGGGGCCTGAGGCACCTGGCCCTTAGAACTTACCTTGAGGGCTCCCAAGTTTAGACTGCATCTATAGAGAGGGAAGGGCGGGGCCCTGAGCCTCCCTGTAAGCAGTGGGATTCTGTCACAGTAGCTGAAGGGACTAAGGCAAACGACAGCTTGGGGAGCTGGCTTCCCTGGGCCCCTGAGACTGCAGGTAGCCTCTGATGGCTCTATTTAAAGACTGCCAGAGCTGGGCACGGTGGTGCATGCCTGTAATCCCAGCACTCGGGAGGCTGAGGCAGGAGGATGGGTGCGAGTTTGAGACCAGCCTGGGCTACAAAAGTGAGCTCAAGGCCAGCCTGAACTGCATAGCGAGACCCTGTCTCAAAAAGATAAAAACAAAAAAACAAAACAAAACAAAAAAAGACTGCCAGGAGTTCAGCAAGAAGTGGACAGAGGGAGGAGAGAGGGCCTCTCACAGTGCCCTCACCTTCCTGTGACGTGGACCATGGCACCTGCTGCCTCCAGTCACATGGCTGATGGCAGCAGAAGTAAAATCAGCTTCCTGCCTATGCTCAACAAGTGGCACCCATGCTGCAAAAGTGACGATGTAAGTGTCTCCTTTCCGGGGTTCAGCTCCAGCCTCATCTCCTCCTGGGAGCTCTCCCCACTACTCTATCAGTCACAGAGCTTGTGTCTCTCTTACAGTAAGTGCACAGACCCCAGGGTTAGGGAGGCTGGGTGCAAATCCGGCCTGAGCGAGTCCTACAGGACCTGGGCCGGTCCTCAGCCTCTCCGTGCTGACAGTGAGGACAACACTGAGTCCCCGAAGGGCAGCACGGGGTGAGGCTGGAAGACGCAGGCACAACAACTGTGACGGGAAAGTGGCGAGCGCGTGGGGTCAGCACACAGGCCGATCTCTCAGGCCAGCATTGCAGTGCAGGCTAGTGGCTGCCTGGGGCAGGGCTGGCAGCTGCCACTTAGGAATGGGGTTTCCTCTTGGGGTGATGAAAATGTCTGGAACAGACAGAGGTGGCAACACAGCAAGCGCCTTGAGTTGTGTGCTTTATAGTAATTAATTTTATCTGCTGTGAACTTTGTCTCCACCTAAACAAAACTGTTAGCTGGAACCTTTCACTAGAACTTCTACAAAGGCAGAGTGAATGCGACTCTGCATGGCTCCGGGAGGTGATGGGGACAGCGGAGAGCAGGAAGGATGCTCTCTCCTCTCACAGTCTGCATTACAGTGCTTTGCTAATGCATTCAGCAAACACTTGCTCAGGTTCACTTGGCCTCAGGATGTGCCACCTGAGGCACAGGCTCCTTCCTGGGCCTGGCTGCCTGCAGCTGCCTGTTGGCCCTGGGCCCTTGCTGACTCCCAGTGGACCTAAGCTATGTGGTTGGGCCTGGGGACAGCCAGGGGGCACAGTCTCCAGTGGGTCTCGCCTTTCTTGCTTGGATCAGTGGGGTGGGGAGCTCATCTCTCCAAAGCTCCCTGGCCCCCACCCCGATAGCCTGGCAACTGACTTCACCTCCCTGGAAGTGGAGGAGGTCCTCATGGACCTGGGTCTCCCGGCCTCCACGCTTCCCGGCCTGTTCCCTGGTTTTATGACTCAACTCCACAGTTATTCTTGAATGTGCAGTGATTCTATTCTGGGCGGCTCGATGGGTTTTGACTGCATGACTCGTCTCTGCGATCCCATTATTTTACTCTATGATCTGGGCGCTCTGTTCCGCTATTATCCTCCATGATCTGATGATTCTCTGGGTCTTGTGGAGAAGTGTTGGGAACCTGGGGCTGGAGCAGGAAGAAGGGGATCAGGAGGAAGAGGAGGGGATCTGTGAGCTGGGCGGATGCCACCCTGGGATTCTGCTCCCTGTCAGTGTGCTGCCCCGCATCCACCCAGAGGAGGGTGGTGGCTGCCGTAGGCTGTGAACAGGGATCCTTTGGAGCCTCCTCCTCGTCACCTCCCCAATTTCCGTTGGCTAGCCTCAACCCGTCTTCTTCAGCCTGGGAACCTACAAGCTTGTCCTGCCCAGAAGGAATAAGCCCTTTAGGCTGTTTCTCCTTGGGTTCTCAAAGAGGAGGTCAGGAGCTGCTCGGATCTAGTCATGTGAGGTCAGCGTATCAGGGAAGGCTGGTCTTGGAATGACACTGGGCTGTGGCTGCCCAGATCCCTCCTTGTGGCTTCTTAAAGGCGTACTTCCTCTTCCTGGCCCCGTGGGTTTGGGCTTGTCTGCCAGGGCTCCTTATGGTTCTTGGCAAGCTGCTGAGGCAGCCTGATCGTAAGAACGAGAAGCCACAGACTGAGCCTCCCAGGAAGCAGTTCCCAGAGCTGTGAGGCTCTCCTCTGAGCCTTCTTTTAGGGGCCCCAGGTCCTCCCCATGGGGTGCTCCAGTCTTTCCTGCACACTTCTCTGTCTTTCATGCCTCCTTTTTCTGCTGCCTGTGGCCAGTGTCAGAAGGACCATGATGGAGCTTTGGAAGTGGTTCTAAGCCAACTCTTGGGTGCTACAGTGCTTCTCAAATCCTTAGCTCCCTCCTCTGCCCCATACCCCACCATGCAGTAGATATCTCTTCTTGAACAGCTATTGGGTGGCCTCTTTGCCCCTTGATATGATTTGTGCATAGGTGTCCCGGCAAAGTCTCTTGCAGTCATGGGGTAGCTTCTGGAATTCGTAATTGATTATTGTGGGTATAGGTGCTGCACCTCCCCTGGGGCAGGTGATTTGCATTTCAATGTAAGAAGGAAGATAAGTTAGCTGCTTGAGCTGCTGCTACCTCTCTGTTTGCTCTCTTGCTCTTAGCTGCCACCAGGAAAAGTTGTTTTCCGCTCTGTGTCACTCTGCCTTGGAGCCAGCTGAATGTAGATGGAAACCTCCAGTAACTGTGAGCTAAATAAACCTTTCCTTCCCTCATTTTGAGTGTCCGGTATTTGTCCCAGCAACAAGAGAAGAGTAATTAAGACATCCCTCCAGCAAGGTCTGTCCTGAACCAATAGTCTTCCTAAATCTGGGCTGATGCTCTTTTCCCAGGGCGACACCTACACTCTGGACTGCTGGGCCAAAGTGGGCAGATGTCACCAGGCATTCTCTTGGGCTCCTGTGCCTCTGCAGTCCCTTCTGTGCTGGCCTGTTTTCTTCCTGAACCTTCTCTGAAGCTCCCCACTCCCGGGTCACTGCACAGGGATCCCTGTTCTTGGAACTCTGACTAGGACGCTTGATGCCAAGAGTTGCCCCAGAAATTGGGCACTAAGAAAGTGATGCTTGATGTGGCTCCTTTGTGTGCCTGGAGCCCATTACTGGGACTGTTGGGTGAGGATGTGTGAGGGAGGTTGGCATCCATATGAGAGAGGGCAGGTGAGTAGGCAGTAGGTGGGTAGGGAGCCGGGGCTGAAGCACGTCTTGTCTTGCATGGGTTGGTTTGGGAAGTATCATAGCTGTGCCAAGCATGCAACAGGGGGAGTTGCTAAGAGGCACTCGTGCGTGGAGAGAAAATGACAGGCTCAGATCTTTTAATCATCATTTGAAGTGCATCACAGGGCTTGGCACTCCTGGGAAGCCCTGGGAGGGAAGTGGTTTCCTTGCAGTTAGCCTAATGAGTAGACTGGATGTGGGGAGGGGGGCACTGGGGCAGGAGGCTGGGCTTCACTCCACAGCTAAAGCCTGAGAGGGAAGGAGCAGGTCTGGAGACTGGGTCGACTTCTGTAGTTACACTGAGAATCCTGACCTCTGTGCTGGAGCCCTGAGACCCAGCCCATACCTGCATGGACAGACACTTACAGGCATGGAGTAGAGCAGGCATCGGTGGGAAGGCACAGGTCCCTCCTTTCCAGACCCATTCTCACCTTGGTGCACAGCCATGGGCTATGCGTTGGTTTCCCCACGGCGTGCAGCCTGCTCAGCATCGCCTTGGTCCCTTCAGCTGCAGTGTTGGGTGTGATGCCCAGTGTCACGGGAGTGCGTGGAGCAGGAGGTCCTTTTGCTGTTCTCACCAGGAGCTTCACCTTTCAGCCTGTCCACCAACGCGGCCTGCCTTCTGTGTGGCCGCTGTCCTCGTCTTCTGGGCAGTTCTGGTGGCTGGCGACCCGGGCTGCTTTGCTTCTCTCTCCCCTCAGGAATGTATTGGTTCTGTCCTTGTGTTCGAGCCCTAAGTTCATCGACCTCTTTGGGGGTGGTGTGTAGACCATCACCTCCCTCACCTGCCGGTGACACCTACACCAGTGCATAGCACCCTCCCAGCTCCCTGGTCTCCTGTCCTCAGTGCTGGAAGTGCCCCGTGATTCAGCCCCTGCACAGGCCCTGCCTCACACATGTTGCTTGGGATGTGGGTGCTTCTAGTGTGGGGGCATTGGCTGGACACTCTGGGAGCAGACCCCACTGTCCCATGACAGTGTCCACGTGGCTCTTTCCCAGGTGCCCCATGAGTGCCAAGGACACAGGCTCAGTACTTCAGCATTTCTCCAAAGGCCCTTAGCTGATGAGGGCCCCAGCCTGATCCCTAACCCACGTCCCTCGTCCTACCCCCAGCCACTGTATCTGAAGCAAAAGTGCTTGTCTGGGTGTCTGCTCTGCCCTTGGGAAGCTTCAGGTCTCTGTGGAGGCTGAACAAGGCCTGGAGGCATCTGTCAAGAGCAGCTGAGTTGAGCAGGAAACTAAGAGGCTCTCAAGGATTGGTGACTGACAGAGAAGCAAGATACTCTTTGGCCACAGCAAGTGTACTACCTGGGGGACAGGGCAGTCATCGGCCTGCTTTCCCTGTATACTGCAAGGGACTGATGGCTTTTACTGTTCATGTGTGTCTCTGACCTCTAGTGTGGAGGATGGCTGTGACACTTAGACACCTAGCCTGGCTTTTCAGCTCTGCTGGTCCAGGGGCTTGGAAAGGCCTCCTGGCTTCCAGATCCTTGGACTGGGCCTGGGAGTGTGGCGTGGCTGTTGCTGGCCTCAGCCCTTCCTTGTTAGGGATGTGTGCGTGCACACACAGGGAAGCAACAAGCAAGTCTGGACGGTGGTGTCTGGGGTGCTCCTGCACACCCTGCCCTGCCTTTCTGATAACACTTGCCATGGCTGCCCTCCTTCCCTAAATGGCAGCCCTTTTAGCTCAGCATTCTTCCCTTGCCACGGGGGAGGAAGCCAGGGCTCTGAGGAACCAGCTGATGGCTGCTCAGGCCGCTCCCCTTCCAGGTGGCAGGGCCGTGTTTCTAGCTCTGGTTGGGGCTGTGCGAGTAACAAGGGCAGGGCCGGTGGGCGTGTTGAGTGGAGCCAGCCTGACACAGGAGGTACCTGAGTGGCACTGTCTCTTTCACCTGCGATCTGTGTGTGCCCCTGGGCTAATCCCAGAGTCCTTAGTCTCAGTTCCCCTCTCTGCAAAAGCATTAGGGTCACAGCTCTACCCGAATCCAAAAGGTGATGCAACAAGCCCGCTTTCAATCCAGGTAGCAGTGCCCAGCCCGATGAGGTGCCTGGGTTTCTTCCTCACCCCGGTGGGCACCTGTGGGCTTTGCTGCAGAGCTATCTACATCAGTGCCGAGCTCCTTGATCCCATGTGACTGTCCTGTGATCCATGCCTGGTGATATACTGCAGCATATTGCTTTTCTAATATCCTAAATATCTGTGGTTCATGAACTTTCGGACCCCAGGCCTGGGACCAGAGAGAGATCTGAAATGATAAAAGTCACCTGAAAACACTTGTGGGTCTGCAAGGGGGCTTTGGGAGCAGAGTGTGGTGGCACCTCCCTGCCAGCACTGCCCCCTTTGTCCCTATGGCAGACGTGGCAGGTGGCCATCCACAGAGGTGTCGGGGGCTGCCTCTGCAAAGTGACTGTTGAATTTACCAAAGAAGCTTTCTTTCCCTCAGCTCTCTCCTGTCCACAAAGCAGGGGGTGGGCAGGACAGGTGCACATCCCAGAGCATCAGTAGTGTTCCGAATGCCTACAGCCCAGCGCCTGCTCCTTTGGGGAGGCCCTAGTCCCTGCTCAGAAGATAGGAGTGGTCTTGTTACAGGAGGTGTCTACATGAATATGGATCTCCACTCCCACCTCCCTAATGCCTCTTTCTGGGGCTTTCATGGGATTACTCGGGGAGTGACAGTCTCACTCAACAGAATGGAGCCTCAAGTAGGGTGTGTGGAGTCTGTACCCACTTTGCTGACCAAGACGAGATGCCTTTAGCCTTCCTGGGGTGGAATCTCAAGTGGAGTCCTGAGTCCTGAGTGCAGCCCCAGGCCACTGCGTTGGTGGAGTGGATCTGTGCCCAGCCAGATCTCCTTGAGCTTCCCTCTTGGCCTTTCTGAGCCTCGCTTTTCTGCCTGCCAAGTGGAGCCACCTGCTTTCTTCCTAGGGAGCCTCAGCCTCCTGAAGCAGTCCCCACCCCCAGAGCCCGCCTGCATTGGCCTCTCACTGGGCCATGGCCTCATCCTCCTCAGGAGAAAGCCTGGGTCCCCAAGGGTGTGTGTGTGCTCCTGGGCACAGTTGAGTATTTCTGTATGGGTCCCTGTTGACCTTCAGAGGAGCATCTGATCCCGGGGGAAGACCTTCCTTTCCCATTTGAGATGGCTTCCAGCTCTGCTCCACTCCCTCTGAGGTTCCAGGAATTTCTCACCCCCTCTGTTGGAGCTGGACTTCCATTCATGCCACGCTTTGGTTGAGGACTGAGACTCACCTTCCATGAGTTGCTTGCTCCTGAGTCTTCTTATTTTTTGTATTAATTAATTGATTAGGCACAGAGTCCTCCTAGGCAGCTCAGACTCATAGTGATCCTCCTGTCTCAGCCTCCCCAGTACACCACCACACCTAGTTCTGGGACTGGCATGGCACACCCGGGGTTTCTGGGCTGGCACAGCATGTGGTACCAGGCATTGAATTTGGCATCTTGCACTTGGCAGGCAGGTACTTATGCCACTGAGCTATCTCCCCAGCCTCCCCTGTCTTCTTCTTGATCGCTCATAAATCCCATTCTCTCTCCTCCATCCCAGGAAACCTTCCTCCACGGTAGCCTCTTTCATTAGGAGCCCAAGGTGCTGACAACTTGTTAATCACAGGAACAAGAGGTGCCCTCGCTATTCCTGTTGGGGATGGGGCAGGGTGACAGTGGCCACACATTCAGGACAGCCTCACCCATGGGGATGGGAGGAAGAGAGCAACCCGAGGCTCCTGGAGCCTGGCATACTGTCCGACAGCTGCCAAACCACATGTGTAGCACAGCTGGAGATGTTGGCGAGGCCTGTGGTGTGCTGGATGAAGGTGACGTGTCAGGGCGGCTGTAATCAGGGGCTGGCTGATGACTGGCTGTGGCTGGGCTGTGAGGGCCTCAGCTCCACTGTAGGCAGTGAGCATGCCCGAGGCTTCTCTGCTTCTTCCAAGAAGGGTTGTGACAATCTCTCCTATTTCCTGAGCTGCTTGGCATTCCACTAGGGAAGAAATGATGCGCGGTAACTTCCGAGCGAGGCCATTCAGCTCTTCATGGTTCTTGAAGACAGTCACGGGCCTCAGTGCCAAGCGGTGAGGATTGAGTGGCCAGGGGAGAGGCCCCATGGAGAACTAAGTCCCAGGCCATGGCCTTGCAGAGCTGCTGCTGCCAGACTGGGAAGCCACCCCAAGAGGGCGCTGTGGGGTCGCTTTCTAGGCCCGGTGTTGGCCTCCAGAGCTGGCTTTTATGGAGGTCTCCTCTGTGGCACCCGCCTCTGTCATTTCCTGCCGATCTGAGCGCTTCTTCCCGGGCGCCTGGCTAGGAGTCCTCCTGGCTAGCATAGAGAGCAAGCACGCTCGAATCCCACGTACAGGCGGGACACTTTACGAGTGAGGCTGGATGTAGTTCTCCGGGAGCCTTCCTTTTGGCCTGTGTGCCCCAGAGGTGGCACTTTGGCCTCAGAAAGGGCTGCGCCACTCTGGCACAGCTTCAGGCCCCAGGCAGTGGGACCCCTTTCCCTTCTAGGCTTCATCCTGAGGTCCAGAGTCTACAGGCTCCAGAACAGAGGACCCACCACCTTGACCCCAGCGCACAGCCTTCTCTGTCACCCTTCCACCCTCAGAGAACAGAATCCGAGGTTCCTGCACATCCCTGGAGGCACCCAGAGTCTGGAGACGTGGTTTAGTCTTGGCGTCTGCACCTGTCATTGTGAGATGCTCGTCTCCCCCGCCTTGGTTTCGTCACTTCAGCCACGAGCTGGGTGCCCAGAGCCGCTTGGCTGTGGGGGAGGGGCCGTGGCCCACCCAGCATCGCACAGGCCGCAGCCCACCCGAGTGGGGGAGTCGTGGTCCTCAGAAGGCGTCACTGCTCCTCGCAGCTCCCCATACAGACTCATTATTCCTCTGCCTCTTTGCAGTGACATTTAATCTATGCAGGGCTGGCGGATGCTTTATTTTTGGAGCTGGCTTTGATTTGGGAGGGATTGCTAGCTACGTCCCCTGGGAGAGGATTTAAGAGCAAATATTACTGTTTCTCATTGGAGGCGTCTGGGCCTCCTGCAAGGCGCCGGCCCAGCTCCACTCACCACTGCCTTGGTGCTGGTTGTCTGCCAGGCGCAGCCCTGCTCCACACTCAGGCGGAGCCTGCTGGAGTTGGGGGGTGCATCCTTCCCTCTGGCCTTGGTTTCCCCGTCTGCACGTGAGTGAGGGCAGACGACACAGTCTCTCCTGGTCTGACATCTTCATAGCTGGGCAGGTGGAGCTGACCCTCCCAGAAGGACAGGCAGACACATTCCTGCAGCTGATCTGGGGGTGGTGTGGTTTGCATATTATTTGTATGAATATGTATGCAGATTTCATAAAGGCTGTAGCTTCAGGCATTTAAGAAAAATTCCAACAGACAGATCCAAGTGAAATCCTCACAATTGTCCTACACCTCAAGGCAGCTCCACTGACCTTGTCCTGCATCATACCCTGGGCATCTTCTAACTGAGTCTTCCTCAGAGCTGCAGGAGCGGTCAGATCCAGGGTGGAGTCTCCTACTCCAGCCAAAGCAGCTGGGACTGCCACAGGTTGCACTGTGGGTCAGAGAGGAGGGCATTTCTGGGCTGGAGGTTAGGGCTCTTGAAACTCCCATCCAAGCAGACCTCCTCTGGCAGCCAGGGATCCCCGGGAGCAAGAGAGATGAGCTTTTCCTGTCTGGGGACACAGCAGTCAGCTATGCACCCTCACCTCATCTATCCCTTTCTCCTGTCCAGTTTGCACCTGTCTCCCCTTTCACCTTATAAAGTGGACTGTACCCTCCCCCATGCAGAAACCCAGACTCCTGCATCTTCTTAGCGCACTTGAAATCAACAAGTTCCATATAAAAGGAACATCAAGGAAGATGCTTGAACATCTTCCACCCGGCGCCCCCAGCTCCAGCTGTGGACCCCTCCTTTTCACAGGCTCTCTTCCTCCCCCTTTGCCTTATAGCCTGGGCACTGGTCTCCTGCTTGGCAGGTCAAAACCTCCATCAGAGACTCAGTGAGTCCCTTGCTGCTGTCCTCCTGGCAGTGGGTGATGCTGGTCAGGGTACAGCAGCGCTCAATCTATCTGTCTCAAGAATCCAGGCCTGTTTTCTGCACCTTGTAGCTGGCACACAGTAGGTGCCCCTCCCCCAGGCACTTGCTGACAGGCTCAGCTGCCCATGGGCTGCTCCCCACCATGGTGGCTCAGGCTGAGCGAGCCTTTTCTGAGAGCTACGGGTGTCAGAAAGCAAAGGACTAGGCACAAGAACAAGGTCTCACTGATGCTGCCCTTAGCTGGGGCTCCAGGAGAGCAGCTCAGGGCTATGGGGCCAAGCGAGCCCGGCTGTCCCTTGCTGGACAACCATGCATCCATCCCTATGGCCTTTGCCCTGCATGCTCAGCCTGGAGGTTCAAGCATGTAGATCTCCAGGAAGGCCATGGCAGTGCAGCTTGGCCTGTATTCCAGCTGAGACTGAAGACCCACCGCCTGAGACTCACTGCTGTGTGGTCCTGGAAGAGTTTCTGGCTGTCTCTGAGCTGCACCTCATGTGAAAAGAGCAGTCTTGAGTGGTAGAGTCAGGGTCACAGCGGGGGGAGGCAAACTTTCCAGTAAAGGCCCAGGAGTAGACCTCTTACTGTCTTGGGGTCCGTGTTGTAGTCACTTTGCCCTGCTCTTGTACAGCAAGCTGTAGGTCAGCATGTAAGTGAATGGGCCTGACTATGTCAAGAAAACCTTATTCACAACACAGGACTCAGTTCACAGGCTGTGGGGTGCTGACCCTCAGTGGAAGGGAATCTTTGTTCCTCCTCCCTCCCTGCAGAAATAAGCTTCAGCATGAGATGGCCTTGTCCCCTCAGGTGGGAGCCAGGGAAGGCTTCCCAAAGGAGAT
Source organism: Myocastor coypus (assembly GCA_004027025.1). Classification (NCBI taxonomy): domain Eukaryota; kingdom Metazoa; phylum Chordata; class Mammalia; order Rodentia; family Myocastoridae; genus Myocastor; species Myocastor coypus. The sequence continues at coordinate 16,582 of PVJA010041236.1, forward strand.
GGTGCTGAGTTGTCTTGAAGTTGCGGTGTTACTCAGAGGCCGAAACAGACAGGGCCCCAGAGGGAAGCCGTTTTGTCTTTAAAGGAAAGGTAGTGGAAAGCAGAGGGGAAGGGGCTGCAGTTTGTAAATTGCAGAGTGAATGCCTGTCAAAGTTTCCAAAACTATGATGAATGCGCTGGGCTTCCAGCTCTAGTCCCTGTGTTCCTGAGTGATAGTGATTTATGATGGCTGAGCCTTTTCTTAAACAAGTGCTTTTGGGGGAAAAAAAGAAAGGTCACAGCAAGTTAGGCCACACGTATCTTATCTTATTCTCCACTAGCATGCGATTCCCTCAGAAAGTGGCAAAGCTGGGGATGGTGTTGGCTGCCAGGCAGTGGGCACTAATGCCAAATCTCACATGCTGGGTGGGCAAGGGTGCACAACTGGCCAGCCAGGTCATGAGCGAGACTCCTGTAGTTAGTGACAGGGTTGGGAGCCCAGAGTATAGATGACGAGCCTAAGCTGAGTGGGGGTTGATGTGCCTGGGAGGAGGGAGGGAGGCGCGCTGTCTATCCTGCATTAGCTGGCCCTGAAGAAGTATTCCGACGCAGCCAGACCCAGTAACCATGATGCACCTTCCACACATGGCAGCTCCTTGTGTGTATGGAGCTCTGGGCAGCTTGCGCACCCTCTCTGGCATTTGGACCATCATAGGTGCTGTTGCCATCAGAAGTCCATTCCACACACTTCCTCTGTTTGTGTCTGCTCCTTGAGCTGTACTCAGCTGGGTCTGGCAGATGCCCAGAATATGCCATGCTGGTGGATTCTGGAATGTTCTCTGCTGCTGGGTGGGCAGGAAGGATGCAGAGCAAGGGGATGAAATTGAGTGCACCACAGAGCCTGGAGGACAGCCATGGAGCTTGGTCACCTTCTGCACATGTCCCTGTGGGCTAGTTCTTGATTTGACACTCAGGAGGATCAGCAAATATGCAAACAGAAGAATCACATTCATCAATGGCTTCTGTGCTAGCTTCCAAAATATCAAGGCACAGCAGCTCTGGGAAGGCACACACGGAAAGAGAGAAGAAGGAACTGTCTCTTGGTACCAGCAGGGGCCTTGGGACAGTGCTGGGGTGTGACATTCTCATGGTAGGGATCTTCACCTGCCAAAGCCCAAGGCATTGATCAGCAAGGTGTATTGCCCAGACACCTGTATCTTAAAGCTCACTGCCAGCCAGGGACTGGTGGAGGAGCTGAGGGTGGAAATGAGTCTGTGGTGGCCAGGAGCCCCTGGCAGCTTCTGCCCAGAGTCTGTCCACTGCTTTCAGCCAGGTTTTCTGTGGCTCAAGATGTCCTGTAGTTATACTGACTTGATGATGAAAACATGTAATGCAACCATTGTTAAATTTTTCTTGTTTTGAAAGTCTGTACTATATGTACTTTTACTTGTTATTGTTTCTTTTTTTTTT
>PVJA010041237.1:0-18023 GCA_004027025.1 Myocastor coypus
TAAGTAAAACTCATGTCAATCATAAGTCACTACATTTCAATTATAGCCATCAAGGTAAATGGACTCAATTCTCCAATTAAAAGATATAGACAGGCAGAATGAATAAGGAAGCAAAATCCAACCATATGCTGTATACAAGAAACACATTGTTACGGTTTATGTTTAGTTGTCCCTGCAGAGCCTCATGCAACCATGGGATGGGACTTCTATAATTGAGACCTGATTGATTAGTCACTGGGATTATGTGCTTTAGGACTGCTGAGATTAACAGTCTGAGGACTGTAGGGAATTATAGGTGTGGCAGAGAGGCTGATGTGATGTAATTAAAAGAGAGACCGACAGACAGACTGGCACTGTTGCTCTCTGCTCCCTTGGTTAGTCAGTTACCTCTATCATGACTGTTGCTGTTCTGCTGCCATAAACTGGATGCTCTTTGCCCTGTTCCACTCAGCGTTGGGCCAGCCGAATATGGACCGAAACCTCCAGTAACTGTGAACTAATAAGCCTTTCCTTCCTTCATTTTGAGCGTCGGGTATTTGTTCCATCAATGAGCACAAAGTGCCTAAGACACACACTTAACTCATAGATAAACTCATAGGCTAAAAGTTAAAGGGTGGAAAACAATACTACATGCTCAAGCACCTCACAAAAAAGCAGCAGTAGCAATCTTGTCTGCAGACACGTTAAGCTTCAAACCAAGTTTGGTCCAACAAAATAAAGAAGGGCACCACATATTGATTAAGGGAAAAACTTAAGATGAAGAGGCAACACTCATAAATATGTATGCACCCAACATGGGAGCACCAAGTTACATAAGACAGACCTTAATCGACATAAAAAAATCTCATATCCAATATCACAATCTCAACACGAGACCTTAATACCCCTTTGTCCCAAGAAGATAGGTCAAGCAGACAAAAAATTAACAAAGAAGCGGCAGACCTGAACTGGAAACTGGAACAAATGGACTTAGTGGACACACACAGAGTGTTCCACCCAAACACTTCAGAACACACATCTTTTTTCAGCTCCACATGGGACATTTTCTAAAATAGACCACATAATAATCCATAGACCATGCTTAAGTATATGCAAGAAAACAGAAATTATCCCAAGCCTACTATCTGACCACAGTGCAATAAAATTGGAAATAAATGACAAAAGAAACCACAAAAACCTCACAAATACATGGAAATTAAACAACTCCCTTCTCAGCAACCAGTGGTTACAGATGAAATAAAAAAATAAATTAAACAATATCTAGAATTTAATGAAAATTCAAACACAAATTACCAGAATTTATGGGATGCGATGAAAGCAGTTCTTAGAGGGAAAATTTATAGCCCTGAACACACATATTAAGAAGACAGATCAGAGCCGGGCATGGTGGCACAAGCCTGTAATCCCAGCACTTGGGAGGCTGAAGCAACAGAATCAGTGGTAGTTCGAGACCAGCCTGGGCTACAAAAGCGAGCTCAAGGTCAACTTGAACTGCACAGTGAGACCCTGCCTCAAAAAGACTAAATAAATAAAAATCAAATTAAATTAAAAAAATAAAGGACTATTACTATATTAAAAAAAAAAAGAGATCAGGAACAAATAAATACTCTAATACAGCACCTACACCAACTACAAAAGGAAGAACAAACATAATCCAAATCCCAAAGACAGGAGGAAATTATAAAGATTAGAGCAGAAATTAATTCAACTGAGACACAGAAAACAATAGAAAGAACTAATGAATCAAAAAGCTGGTTCTATGAATGATTAAATAAAATTGATAAGGCCCTAGCTAACTTCATCAAAAAGAGGACTTAAATTCAAGCACCAAGGAATGAAAAGGGTGAAATTACTACCAACCCAACAGAGATTCAGAGGGTCATAAATAGCTACTTGGAGAATCTTCACTCTCACAGAACTAAAGACACAGAAGAAACAGCCAGACTCCTAGAAAAGTATAAATTACCAAAACTGAATCAAGAAGATACAAGAACTCTCAACAACCCAATTATCAGCCAATGAAATACAAAATGTAATAAAAAGCCTACCCACAAAGAAAAGTCAAGGATCTCACGGATTCACCACTAAATTCTACAAGAAATTTATAGAAGACATAAACCTAACACTCTCAAATTCTTCAATGAAATTAAAAAGCAATCAATCCTCCCAAAATCATTTATAGAACCAAATATTACATTGATACCAAAACCAGAAAGAGACACAACTAAAAAAGAGAACTACAGGACAATTTCTCTCATGAACATAGATGCAAAAATTCTCAATAAAATCCTTGCCACTAGAATACAACAAATCATCACGATTATACACCACGACCAGGTAGGATTCATCCCAGGTATGCAAGGATGGTCCAATATACACAAATCTATAAATGTGATATACTATATCAATAGAACCAAAGCCAAAAAACACACGATTATCTCAATTGATGCTGAAAAAGCTTTTGACAAAGTCGAACACTCATTCATGTTCAAAGTCCTGCAGAAACTTGGAATAGTGAACCTCTACCTCAATCTGATAAAAGCCATTTATGATAATTCAACAGCTAACATAATTCTAAATAGGGAAAAACAAGCATTTTACTCTCAAATCTGGTACAAGACAAGGATGTCCTCTATCATCACTCCTATTCAATATAGTTCTGGAATCATTAGCTACAGCCATTAGACAAGACAGAGAAATAAAAGGAATAACAATAGGTAAAGAAGTTAAATTATCACTATTTGGAGATGACACAATTTATTTGGAAGATCCCAAAAGCTCCACCAACAAGCTACTGGAATTAACACACAAATTCAGTAGCATACCAGGTTACAAAGCCAACACACAAAAATCAACAGCATTCCTCTGTACAAATAACAAACACACTGAGAGAGAAATTAGAGAAATAATACCTTTTACAATAGCACCAAAGAAAATGAAATACTTAGGAATTAACCTAACTAAAGAAGTAAAAGAGCTTTTCAGTGAAAACTACAGTACTCTGAAAAAAAAGATCCTAGAGGATTTCAGAAAATGGAAAGATATTCCCTGCTCCTGGATAGGAAGAACCAACATTGTGAAGATGGCCATACTCTCTAAACGGTTATACAGATTTAATGCAATTCTTATCAAAGTACCATCAACATACCTCACAGAACTGGACAAATGGGGGAGGGGGGCAGCAGGATGGCTCAATGGTCTAAAGCGCCTGCTTGGGAAAGCTTGGGCGGCTTCAGGGACTGCAGTTCAATCCCCGGCATCACATGCTGCGCTAGCCCTGCCCTCAGGGCAGGCTGAGACAGCCATAAAAATGAGTGAATAAACAAACAAGGGTTATGAAACAAGAAAAAAATAAATAAAATAAAAAATTCTAAAAAAAAAAAGAAGAACTGGAAAAATCATTCCTAAAATTTATTTGGGACAAAAAAAGACCCAGAATTGCAAAGACAACCTTGGGCAACAAAGGTAAAGCAGGAGGCATTACAATTCCTGACCTAAAATTATATTATAAAGCTACCGTGATAAAATTAGCATGGTACTGGCAAAAAAAATAGACCTATGGATCAGTGGAATAGATTAGAAGATTCAGAAGTAAATATAAACATACTCAGCCACCTTATTTTTTACAAAGGAGCTAAACATGTTTACTGGAAGAAAGATAGCCTTTTTCACAAACGGTGCTGCAAAAACTGGCTCTCCATATGCTTAAAACTAAAACTTGACCCATGTCTATCACCATGCAGTAAACTAAAATCAAAATGGATTGAAGATGTCAATATTAAAAAGAAACCCTAAACCTCTTAGAGGAGAAAGTTGGAGGAAATCATTAAGACATCCGGATAGGCAAAGAGTTCATGGACAAGAATCAAAATGCACGTGTAACACTCGACATAATCAACAAATGGGACCTCCTCCGGCTGAGAAGTTTTTTCATGTCAAAAGGAATTACCAACAGAGTGAAAAGACAATCCACAAATTTCCAAAAGATTTTAACTAATAAATATTCAGACAAAGGTCTTCTATCTAGAATTTATAAAGAATTAAAAACCATTAGGGTCCCAAAATTCAAAGATCCAATCCAGAAATGGGCATCTGAAATGAACACACACTTCTCAGAGAAAGAAATTCAACAAGCCTATAAATACATAAAGAAATACTCCACATCACTAGCCATTCATGAAATGCAAATCAAAACACTTAGATACCATCTCATCCCAGAAAGAATAGCTAACTATAAAGAAAGCAACCAACAACAAATGTTGGAGAGGCTGTGGGGAAAAAGGAACACTTCTCCACTACTGGTAGGAATGCAGATTAGTGCAACCATTATGGAAAACAGTATGGAGACTCCTTAAAAAACTACAGCTGAAAATCCCATTCAATCTAGCTATCCCCTTACTGGGAATTTTTCCAGAAGAACTGAAAACATTATATCATAGTGATATCTGTGCACCTGTGTTCACAGCAGCAGAATTTGTGATAGCTAAATCCTGGAAACTATCAAAATACCCATCATTTGAAGAATGGTTAAAAAAGATGTGGTGCTTTTATAAAATGGAATATTACTCAAGCTATAAGGAGTGATAAACTAGAAGACTTCATATATAAATGCATGTATCTTGAACGTATGCCAGACCTACATATGAAAATACTGCATAGTCTCCCTAGTTTAAGGACTCAAAAGGAGAAATAAATAAATAAATAAATTTTGGAGGGTACCAGGAACCAATCTCAGGACTTTGTGTTTTTTGCATTCTCAACCCCTATAACTTTTTTTTTAGAAGAGTGACTTAAATACAAAATACATTTGGAAGAGTTAAAAAAATAATAATAATGTTTACTGAAAGTGTTAATGTTTAATTGTCTGATCTGTCTTACATACCTATGTCTGTTGTTCTATACTGATTTGATGATGAAAATATGTAATGCAACCATTGTTAAATTTTTGTTGTTTTGAAATTCTGTACTATATGCACTCTTACTTGTTACTTTTTTTCTTTTTAATCTAAATAAAATTTAAAAATAAACACACACACACACAAATCCTGGTCAATATATATCTGGAAACATTAGCTCTCGGAAGACACAAAAGATGAATGTTTTGTTATACTGGTCTTGCTTTAACTTGCCCTTGGTCACTCAGTGAAAAGGCTTAATTACGAGGCATAAAACGCATAACTAGATTAGTAAGATGAGCTGTAAGAGGCTTAAATCAACAACCTCCATCATTACCAGTTTCACCAGTAACTCACTGCGATTATGGAACATTGGACTATGTATACATCTACTTCCTCTCAGTTCAAAGAGAAGAATGTTTTCTTCTTTCCTTACCAATATCAACTGGTAAATGCATCATGTCCACACTCTGTGCTCTGTATTACTATTGTGAGGACAATATGCAATGTGTCCATTATTGTGAATGTACTACTAATGTGCTGTGAAACTATGATATTGATATTTCTTAATAAAAGTAATAAACAGAAAAAAAAGCCATTAGCCAGAGCAGTTAGACAAGGGAAAGAAAAGGAATAATGATTGAAAAGGAGCAAGTAAAATTATTATTTGCAGATGACATGATAATGCACACAGAAAACTCCAAAAAATTCCACTAAGAGACTTGTAGATTTAATAACTAAATTCAGTAGTGCATGTAGCAGGATGCAAAGTCAACATTCAGAAATGAGTAACATTTCTATACACAAGGAACACACCAATAGAAATGTATGGAAACTGCCTTTCACAACACCGCTCCCCATCCCAAATAAAATACTTAGGATTCAATTCTCACAAAGATTTATGCAGTGAAAATTACAGTACTCTGGGGAAAAAAAAGTCAAAGAACATTTCAAAAAATGGAAAGATATTCTTTGATTCTGGATAGGAAGAACACACACTGTGAAAATTCCCCATAGTCCCCAAACTGTTATACAGACTCAGTGAAGTCCCAATTAAAACACCATTAATACACCTCACAAATCTAGAAAAAATCATTCCTAAAACTCATCTCAAACTAGAAGAGATCTAAAATAGAAAAACAATCTTGGGTAACAAAGGAAAGTCAAGAGGCATCACAATAACTGACCTGAAACTATACTACAAAGCTACTATGATAAAACCAGCATGGTGCTAGAGAGAAAAAGAAAGAAAACAACACCAAAAAACACACCCAGACCTGAGGGTCAATGGAACAGATTAGATGATGTAAATAAAACTACAAGTACACTAGGCCACCTTATCTTTAACAAGTTTATTCAAAGAAAGATACCTTTTGTAATAAATGGTGCTGGAAATACCAGCTTTCCACATGCCAAAGGCTTAAAAAAGACCCATGTCTATCAGCAGGCACAAAACTACAATCGAAATGGACGAAGGATTTAAGTATTAAAACTCAACAGAATAAAATCTTCTGGAAGAGAAAGAAGGTAGAAACTTTAAGGACATCTAGGTAGGTAAAGAGATCATGAACAAAAATCAAATTGCATGAGAAATACTTTAAAGAATCCACAATTGGGATGTCATCTTTTTGCACATCAAAAGAAATCACCAACAGAGTAAAAAGAAACTCAAAGGGTCAGCAAGATAGCTCAGCTGACTAAGCACCTTCTTAAGCAAGCGCAGGGACCAAGGTACAAACCCCGGCATGTTAATTTGTGCCACCCCACCCACAGGAGCACTGAGTTGGCCACCCAGCCCAGGCATGGTGGTGGAGGTCCACAATCCCAGTGCTGTGGAGGCTGAAAACAAGACAATCACTAGGAGTCCAACCTGTGGAGACCCTGTGCCAGACATTAAGAACAAAAAGCAAAACAAACAAAAACTCACAAAGTGGGAGACATTTACAGCACTGTCCAAAAAAAGGGACTCCTATCTAGAATATATAAAGAAGAAAAACTCAGGCCCCCAAAACTCAAAGACCAAATTCAAAAATGGGCATCTCAGATTAATATACATTTCACAAATGAAGAGATACAAATGGAAAATAAATATATGAAAAAATGTTCAACATCATTGGTCATTCATGAGTTGCAAGTTAAAAAAATACTGAGACACCATCTTATGCCAGAAAGAACGGCTGTTACAACCATTCCTCAAAAATGGTCAGAATGGGCTGGGGAGAGAGCTCAACAGAATAAGTGCTTGTCTGGCAAGCCCAAGGGCCTGAGTTCAATCTGCAGTTCTGAAGAAAAAAACAAAACAAAAAAAACAAAACTCAGACTGGAGGTTCCATTTAAACCAGATATTTTTACACACAAAAAAGATAAATTTGAGGCTTCTGCAGAGGAATGCTGCTACGGACTAAATGAAATAAATCAGATCCAAATGTGTAAATACTGTATTATCTCACTAGTATGAAAACCTGAAAGAGTAATAAAATCTAAAAGGTACAACAGATACTGTGAAAAGGAAGGAATTTGTTCAATGGGAAGAAAAAACTGTGATGAGGAAAAGGAAATGAAAGAAGGAAAAAAGATATAGTTAGGTATTGTAAGGGATAAATGTCCCCTTTGTTCCTTTCTAGGAATGGAACCATACACACTGTTCCTTAACTCCCCATGTACTGGGACATGAGATAATACAGTTATAAATTGTCTAAGAGCTAAAAACAGAATCGAGGCCTGCCCCCTCCCTGTGCCCTCTCTGACCATATTAATAAGTTCCCCTCACCACCTGGCCTTTGGCTTCCGTATGATTATTTCCCCCAATGAATGTAACGAGCCGTTTAAACTAACCAATGCTATCTGCTTCTGTACCTGCGCCTGCATAGACCCCCCCCTCCCTTTATCCTATGTGTTTATAAACCCCGACCATGCTCAACTGGCTCTTTGTTCCTGAGTGTGCATCGAGCCCCATGCATGGACAAATAAACCCCTTGCTGATTGCATGAGAAGACGTCTGTTGGTGTCTTCCTTGCGTGGTGGGCGTCCTAATCCTAACAGTATATGTGCAGAATAGTTTGAATAATTGTCAATTTCTGCTGGTGTTTTGAAAGCAGTTAATGCTTAAATTTCTTTTCTCTTTTTCCTCTCTTCCTCTTTTGAATTTCTTGTAACTTCTTTATTAACTGTTTTGTTTTGCTTTCTTTAAATGAATCTTGCATGTTTATGTTTGGTAATCTGCACAACTAACTTGAAGATAGAGCATCATGTAAACCAGAAACCACTGTTGAATTCCTATTACTTTGGTTAGTGAAATTTTGTAGCATTTCTAATGCTATTATTTTTCTATCACTATTTTGTACTGTTTTAAAAAAATAAAACAATGCTCCAATTTCAGTTCCAGTTGGCAAAATTATCTCCATCCAAGTTACATATCTCTGGTCTCATTATTTTTCTAACTTTTCATTACTAACTCATCTCTCCTGTTCTACTATGAGTCTGATTCATACAATGTTGTAATACCAACATGCATCAAATGTGTGTAGATGATGGCTAATAAATTGTGAATTAATTTTTATGTCTTTTTAATGATTCACACTGTCTTGCTGCAAAGGTCTAAGGCGAACAGTCAAGGACACTGTGTCTGTCCCATACTTACTTCTCTAACTTTAATTTATACTTACTTTATTTACATTTTATCCATATATTCTACATCTGTCAACCTGATATACTCATCCCTGAACCCACTCACTAGCAAACTTTGTTCCTGAATGGCCAGGTAGAATTTTAGGCACTGTGGGCCAAATCAAATAATCTCCATCATCACTACTCAATTCTATGCTGCAGAACAAAAGTAGACATAAACTAGGCCTACACGCACAGGAGAGGTGTTTTGTTTTGTTTTTAAGCAGGATATTTATTAAGAGAAAGAAAGCTTCTGTCTGAGAGAAGGGACAGAAGGGGGATCAGAGAGGATTGCTCTCCAGGGGAAGTTTTATTCCAATAAAACTTTACTTATAAAAACAGGGTCTATCAGGTTTGCCCTGCCCTTAATCTCCATCTCCAAGCTTTGTTCACACTGTTCTGCTGCTAAGAAAAGCCCTCCCTACTTCGCCTCTACTGTCAAATGTATTTTTCTGAGTTCCATTGTATTTGGGAGCACCTGACCTGATTGATGCCTTTATCCAAAAAGACCAGAGTAAATGGTGCTCCTTTATATACTTCCTCAGTACAATAGCCTTTGCCACTCCAACCTGTCAACTGTCTATGACCACAAAGGCCATTTGCCAATTTTCTACCATAAGCTCTGATTTGGAGCCCAGCACTGACCCAGGTCAAGTAAATATATCATTCTACACACCACAATCTCTTTCAGCTGGTCACAAACACTAACAGCGCCACAATCCAAGGGGTTACGGCTAGGCACTGCTTCACACTGACTTCTAAACTATTATTTAAAAATGTAACCATAACTCTAGCTTCTTAAATTATATTAGAATTGTAGGTGGAAATGTTTCCTTTTATATATATCTTAAGTTGATCTTAAATCACAAAATCAAGTTTGTTCCCAAACACATTTTATTTTAGAACTAAAAAAGTAAACAGCATCACTAACTGAAAGGAACTCAATTAAAGGCATATATACTTTAGAGTAAGATTTGCTGGGATTAACTCTTATGTTTATGCTAATAGCCTATAGTTTTGTTTTGTTTTTTTTCCATTTGAAAGCCCAATGTCAAAGTTAAAGTGCTACAAATAAACCACTAAAATTAAGAAAATAACAAGTACACAGAATTCAGATACAGGAAAAGAAACTCTGCCACCCTCTGAGGCCACTACCATGTCACATCTGGGAAAGCTGCTATTGTCTTGTCACTGTTCCTTTCAAAGACAAAGTAATTCCAAAGAAGACTGCTTCTGCTTCTTCACTAACAATAGTTCAAAAGCCAACTTGTTATGAACTCACAATGGTCCTATTCTGCAACACTCTTAAAAAACAAGGCTGCGTTTAGTAGCAAAGGACCAAAACACCTGTTGGTGGTACAACATCAACCCAAGCCCCACCAAGACCCATTCATTTCCTTAAAGGACCCTCCCTACCTTTGTATGTAGGACAAATGGAAATGAGTCTTAACAGAGATGTGCTGCTAACAGTATGGAATGGCCTCGGGTGGGGGCTGTTCCACATGGCTTCTTATTGCCTTAGTCCCACACTAAGGTAACGGGAATAAAAGCACCCTCCTTACATAGTTTTAAGGAAACTATTACAATAGTGAGTGAACAGAGGTATCTCCCACACGAAAATAAGGACATATTTCAGTTTAGGTAAGTTTTAAATTAGACTGTCTCCCTTATGGTCTAATTAACAATCATTATTCACAAATCAATGCAATGCTTATCCAAAGTAAAGATAACTAGGGATTAGAGTCCCACTGTGTTTCATTATATGTCATTCACTGCTTCGGGCTCTGACTGGTGAGGGCCACTAAATATTTCTAACAGATGTTCAGAAGTCTCTTTTCTTCCTCTAAAGGCCACTCGGTTGACTCTGAACATGAAAAAAGAGATTTATGTCATTGGTAAAAATTGCATTCAAGAAAAGTCAAAGCTTATTCTCTGAGACAACTAGGTAAGAAATGTGTTTAGGAACTATAGAAAATGGAGATAAAAATCTAAAACAGGGATGAGGGTGCTTCAGGCTGTTTATGCTAAGTGAAGTGCAATTAGAGCACAGCCAGACCTATCCTTTACTTTTGTTCAAGGTTGTTATTAACCCACAATGGCACAGCTTAGCTGGATAGCTGAAACATAGATCCTGTGACCCTTTCCAGAAAGATTCTGTTGACCTCTGCTTTAGGGCTAAAGACAAAGACAAGACAGTACATGAATGCTGAACAACTATCTGCAATAAAAAAAAATAAGGAACTATCTGCAATAGAGCGCAAATGTCATAACCCAGAAGAAAAAAAAAAAAGGTCTATGATATGATCCCAGCACCTTGTATGGCTGAGACAAAGAGGTACAAAGGCAAAAAATCTGAGCACCACCTGGGCTACCTAGGGGTTGTGGACATTACTCAGTGCTAAGGCCTCAAGGGATAGGAGATGTAGAGGAGGCATTCTTGGAGACATACACATATAATCCCAGTATCCTGGGAGGCTTCAGCAGGAGAATCCTCAGTTTGGGACGAGGCTGGCAAATTTAAATTTAGCAAGACACTGTCTGAGAATAAAACAAGGGTGTAGGGATGTAGCTGAGTGCAAAAGCCTGGGTTCCATTCCCAGTGTGACCTGGAAGGAGGAAATGAAGAAGGGAGAGAGAGGAGAGGAGGAAGAGAGAAAGGGAGAAAGGAGAAAGGCAGCTACACAGAGAAAAAGAAACAAAGGAAGAAGGGAAAAAATACATAATTCACTTTAGTCTCAGTTACTCTTCTCTCATTGCTGAGACAAATACTCAACACCCAAAATGAAGGAAGAAGAGGTTTATTTATGGAAGTTTCAGACCATACTCAACTGGCTCCAAGGTAGAATGGCACATTGTTGGGAGCTAGCAGGAAGCCAGGAAATTTGATCAAGTGTGTGTAGGCGGAACGGGGCTTCCCTGCCTGGGGCAGAAAGCTACCCCAGTGCTGAGAAAAACATCCTGACTGGTTCAATATAGAGATAAGGACCAAGCATCTTAAGTAGAGAACAATAAAGCCCAAGGACAGCTGCTGGGAGTTCTGGTTGTCTCCTCCCCTGCTTGGAATATTTTCAATTTCCCCAAAGCAGTTATGCAAATTCCTTAGCCTGTCCTTGAATACTCAATAAAAGCGATATCCTTCTGAGGGTCTAGGCTCACTTTGAGAGAGACAAGTCTCGGTGAGTCGTCTGAGCTACCTTCATCAGGTCTTCTCGTCATTTCTTTCGGCACCGACACCAGAACAACACAACAGCACATGGCAGAAAACAACCATTCATGGCAGTGGCAAAAAGCGAAACAGCAGGAGCAAAAAAGGGCAGGAGCAGTGGCAACAAGGCAGCAGACGGCAAATCTGTTTCCCTTATGTTGCATTCAGACTGTCTGCCCCAGGTGAGTGTAGCACTCCAATCCCAGCAGCACTCACACCTATAATCCCAGCACTGCATCATGAGTTAATCACCAAGTCAGTTGAGTCCGTTATACCATAATCCCTACCCTACAGCCCCTGGTACTCAGTCTCTAGATTATGAGCATCAAGAAAACCTCACAGGGATATTTCAAGCAGTTCTCTAAAGAAATTCAGACAACATTCCACTGAAGTATTTCCTGAGCATTTCTTTATGAACTTAAAAAACCAACTAGAAATCTGCCTTTGACTGAGTTAAATCACCAAACTATATCTTTATGAAAATTTTGAATATGAAATTAACCATAAAAATGAGATAATTTTTGTTTTAAAAATGAATCTTTAAAGACCATTTAGTTTAATTTTTTTCTATTAGTAGAAGGCATCTGACTCCAGCTGAAATAGCCAGTGAGGACAATAGCAAGATCTAAGGTGCTGTATGCAGTCCAGAGTTTCAAGTCACAGGGATAAGATGGAACACAAGGGGCTAAATATTTTTGTTATGGGGAGGGAGACAGTGGCATGCTATTCACAGGATACATACAGTGACCATCTTGCATTTATCTCTGCAAGATTTCTTCTGCAGCTTCTGGTGAGGGAAAGGAATAGAATGTAGGAAGCTCAAGTCTATGAATCAAAGTATATTTAAAAAGTAAATGGATCTTTCTTGACCATCCAGGACTTCCCCACAAAAGGAATCAAAATCTGATTGAATAGACTGGAGGCTTCTGAGAGTGGAGTTTTCTGCGTTTGTACAAGCCTAAACTGATAGGAAACAAACTCTAAAGCAAGAATTTGAAAATGGCTATTAAATTTAAAATGCATAGACCACCTCTATTTCCACAATCTATTTTTTTCTGTTCCTCCTGCTACATACAGCAAAACCCCTAGACATTATATATAACACAAATGTAAGAAGACTCTGAATAGCAGAAAGAAAAAACGACTGGCTAGGGACACTAAAATTGGAGGAATAACAATGGTGACTTTTTAGGCCTCCTGTGTACTTCATCAACCTCGCAGGCTAGCACGTCTATAATTCCAGCCCTTGAGGAGGCTAAGGAAGGAAGATCATAGTTTGAGGTCAGCCTGAGCCACATAAACAAGTTCCAGGCCAGTCTATACTACACAGAGAGACCCTGTCTCAAAAACACCAACCAATCAATCAATCAATCAATACATTTGCATTTCCTTATTTAAAAAATAAAAATCTCAGCCTTGGAATTGAAACAGCAAACATGCTGAAAATGCAAGCAGGTGCAGCTTTAAAAACAAACAAACAAACAAAACCTCCTGCTCCACAGCCAATGACACCAAAACAGACCCCTCAAGCATGACTGAAAATATTTGGACAGCACTAAGCTTTACCCTGAACAGATTGTGGCCCAGCTCCGGCCCCCCCAGCAAAGTGTAAATGGAAAGCCGGTATTACTACCCTGGTGAAGCAGGATGAGCTATCCAGCTCTTCTACCAGGGCAGTCACCTTGGGCTAGTCATGACTAGCTAACCTCTCTGGAGAATCCAAAAGCCTTACAATGACTTACAAAATGTAGACAGGCAGGACTCCTACCAGGCTTAATAAAAAGCTCTACCTCCTAAATGAGGAACCCAAAATTCAGCATCACCTGAAGTAACAAGGCAGTGTTGCTGTTTGTTCAGGCCAGGGAAATATCTTTATTAAAATAAGACAGAAGATTAAAATAATAACCAGGGACATAGACTGGGTACACAGCTCATTGGTAGTGCATATGTGAGGCCTTGAGTTTAATCCCTAGTAAGTAAAGGATAGAGGATAGTGAGAAGAGGAAAAGGGCTGAAAGGAAGGAACGAAGGGAAGAAAAAATGAAAGGAAAAAGAAAAGGAGAGGAGAAATAGTCAAATTTTCAACCAAAAAGTTGATCATACAAAAAAATCTAGAAAAACTTTTTCAGCTCAATGAAATAAAAATATGCCAGCACCAAGATGACAAACATGTTAACATTATCCAAGATTTTATGGCAGTCATTATCCAATGGGCATAAAATCATGAACATAAAATAAGTGAAAAAAAGAGGTTCACAACAGATCATCTCAGCAAAGGAACAGAAGATAGAAAGAAGTACCAAACAGAAATGTTAAAACTAAGGGATAAAACAACTGAAAACAAAGCTTAGTAATGGACTCAACAGCAAAACAGGAAAAGGAAACAGGATGGTAAGTGGCTTGACAGCCTATGCAGCTGAGCCTTTCCTATGGCCAGGGAAGTAAGTTAACTAATTCATGAGGACTGAAAAATTACACAGCTATCATTTTTCCCTAACCTTGTTGTGTTCAAATCCCCATCTCAGACAGGGGGAGATAACATCACTCATGGCACTGGGATAGTCTCTTCTACACTTAAGGCCTTTGTGGAAAAAAAACCAAACCCATAATGGGTGTCCATGTAAGAATCACATTAGCTATATTAGCTATGCAGTTCTTTGAGCTATGTGTCACTTTTTTTAGTATGCTAGGGAGTGAATTAACAAGAATTTCTTTTCCAGCAAAGAAAATTCAAGGTAGCCTCAGCATTGTTTCCCTTCTTTGTTAATTGCCAGAGTGTGAAATGACAGCACTAAGCTTTCCTTCTAGGAAGCACTGCAAAAGTTAAAGGGCAGCACTTTCAAAAACAAAAGTCATTATCACTATACATATCACATACATAGAATCTGCATTTCCATCATTTTATCTACAACATACCTGCTTATTTTACTCAGGAACAATCCATAACTTCTGATAACAGATACTGCATGTCACATTTTTTTTTTTTTTTTTTTTTACAAAAACCTAACAATTACACTTATGTGAGCACACTAAACATTGGAAAGAAAAAAAGACATAGTTTTATAATAAAGAATTGAATAGGCTAGAGGTTAAAATAATTTAAAAGTTAAGATTACAAAGGGGGAAAATCACTTCATTCCAAAAGGTTTTTAATGGCTAGCGGGATGGCTCAGTGGTCTAAAGCGCCTGCTTGGGAAAGCTTGGGTGGCTTCAGGGACCGCGGTTCAATCCCAGGCACCACATGCTGCACCAGCCCTGCCCTTGGGGAGGGCTGAGCCAACCATAAAAGTGAGTGAATAAACAAACAAAGGTTCTGAAACAAGAAAAAAATAAATAAAATTAAAAAATTCTAAAAACAAAAAAAACAAACAAACAAACAAAAAAAAAAACCCAAAAAGGTTTTTAAAAGAAAAACTGAATTTGAAGGGAAAAAATAATCTCAGTTTACAAGGACATATTATCTCAGAGATGTAACATGCGCACCACACTGAATCTTCCCTGAGCTGGTAAAGACAAAGTAATGCGTGCACAACAACTGCAGGGTTCAAAATACTTAATAATGTTTTCCCAGGTCTAAGATATATTAAGGATGAAATAAAAAGACAAAAAACAGGTTGCAAAATGTAGTAGTATAAACGTGTGATCAGCTTGGGCAGCAGAGAAAAACGTGTCAGGTATAGGGGGACAGGGGAGAGGAGCAGAGCAAATGAATTACCACACTGAGCCCCTTCATCACAGCACCTATACTAGAAAGCCCCAGAAATCAGACCACATCTCAGTTCTGTCACTAAATAGCTGTTACCTTCCTTGAAGCAGTGGCATCCTCAACTATAAAATTAGAAAAATAAACTATTTTCTAAGGTTAACTTCCAGTTTTAAATCACACATGGTGAAGAAACTAAGAAATTTTATTGTGTTTTTTAATATGTTACAGTTAAAAGATTTGCCTTTTTCATTTTAATACTGGATTTTCTTAGGCAAAACTGAAAATTTACATTTATATTTATGTCCACAGGCTGAGGAGATGGCTCCGCGGTACAGGTGCCTGCCTGACATGTACAAGGTTGTGAGTTTGAACCCTGGTCCCACAAAAAAAAAAGAAAGAAAATAAAAAAATATATATGTAAATATATTTATGTCCACATGTCCCCTGTCAAGGTTTCATTTGCTCCTAGATGGGGGCTTGTGGAAGGCAAGTGAATTATGGGGTCTTCTACTATAGCTGATTTGCTATTAGGAGGTGAGAAGAGGCAGGTCACTGGGGATATGGTCTGTAAGTGTCTGTCTCCCTACCATCTCCTCTTTCCTTTGCTTCTTGGCAGACATGACTTGAGTAGTTTTCCTCTGCTATACCCCTCTGCCATGCTCTCCTGCTTTTGAGCTGCCAATATGAACTTAAAAATATGAACCAAAATACATCTCTCCTTTAAGCTGGAGTATCTGGAATTGCCAAGCAACAAGAAAGTAGCTAAGATAGTTACTTATCTGAAACTTTTTTTTAATCTTTAAGCTTAACCATAAGTAGACTCACAGAACTCAAAATGTGAGCTTGTTTCTATTTATGTATTTAAAAGATCTTCAAGGCCAGGGAGATAGCTCAATGGACTAAGTGCTTGTCTGGCAGGCACAAGGTCCTGAGTTCCACCCCTGGTACCACAAATCAATAAATGAATGAATGAATGAATGAATAAATAAATAAATAAATAATCAATGCTGAAATTGTATGGTAGGGACAGATTCTTTCTCTCAGTAAGATCAATATACATTTTCTGGGTCAGCGAGATGGCTCAGTGGTCTAAAGCGCCTGCAGAGGAATGTTAAGGCAAGCGCTGCAACCGCTCCTCGATCCCTGGCACCAAACGCTGCACACCCTCACCCCAGGGCGGGCTGAGCCAGCCATAACACAAACAAATAAATGAGGTTTAAGAGAAATAAATTTAAAAAAATCTTTAAAAAAAATATGTATACATCCTCAGCTGGATTTATCAAAGCAAAAGCAGATGAGAAAGTACTTAAATATCACAAAATAAAAGCATCACAATGTTACATCTAAAACACAGTGTAACTGGTTATTGTTAAGTTATCCTTAGCTTCATTTAGCCATGCAGTTTCCTCTGGGATAGCTATTATTTAATGGATCAGGAAAGCTGAGAAAAGTGAAAAAATTTTCCCCCAAGTAAGACAGCAAGTAATGGAGCAAACATTTTAATCCAGCTGTTCTGAATCAAATCCAGTGCTCTTTTCTCTTGACCATAAATCAGTATTAGCTTATACTTATAAAGATGTGCCCCATTACTCAAATATTAAATTACTGACATACCAAGATTTTCACAATGACATTCTCACCACATCTGACTTCCCCAACTATGCTCATGTCATGCCTCAGCAGGAGAATATGCAGCATAATTCTTCCCAGACACTGAGCTAAATACTTTATACATTTCAGTTTCAACAAGCTAATGACATAGATATTACTGCTCGTTTCACAGATGTGAAAACAGAGTCAAAACAGAGAGCTAAGTAACCTACACAAATTCATAACCTGGAAGTGGTGAGCCAGGGCCTAATCTAGTTTGTGGGTGGGTTTATTAAGCTTAAACCCAGGGTATCTTATTCTTGAGGATGATGCTCCTTCCCACAAAATAAGCCTGTCTTTCTGAGTTCCACGGTAAGAGTGCATGTCAAAAAACAAAAGGACAGCCAATAAAAACAAAAAGTACATCATTTCTTTCTAAAGTACTTACTGATTACACTGGAGAGAATTCAGTTAGAGGAGTGATAAGACTGTAGTTACATCGAAGATTAACTCTGGCCTCTACCTCTCACACCGTATTAGTTACTTTTTGCTCGTTGCCGGGACAAATACCCAACACTCAAAATGAAGGAAGGAAAGGTTTATTTAGCTCACAGTTTGTGGAGGTTTCAGTCCATATTCGGCTGGCCCAAGGCTGAGTGGAACAGAGCAGAGAGCATCCAGTTCTTGGCGGCGGAACAGCAACAAAATGGTGGCAGAGGCAGCCAACCAAACAGGGCAGCAGAGCAGAAGCACCAGCTCGAACTACAGTCTGTCTCTCTGTCTCTCTTTATATTACATTCAGGCTCTCCGCCTTAGCTCCCGCCCTAAACTACACCCATAATCCCAGAAGTACTTCCACCCACAATCCCATCAGTACTAAAACCTATAATCCCAGGGATCATGGATCAAGTCTCAAACTCTAGAAGTCCCCGCCCAATGACTCCATGAGGCTTTGGGGGGA
>PVJA010041238.1:0-18022 GCA_004027025.1 Myocastor coypus
TACTATGGTCAGCTCAGCCATAATATATGGGAGGGGCTGGCACAGCATGTGGTGCCAGGGATCGAAGCGTGGTCTCTACAGTTGCCTAAGCTTGCCTAAGCAGGTGCTTTAGACTGCTGAGCTATCTCACCATCCCTGAATAAACAAAAATTAACAAATTAACAAAACATATCATACCTTCAATACTTACAATTGAAATAGGGGCCAGGGAGATAGCTCAGGGACACAAGTGCCTGCCTGGCAAGTACAAGGTCCTGAGATTGATCTTCGATGGGGGTCGGGGGGGGGGGGGATTGAAAGAAAAACTAAAAAGTAGCAAAAAGTCTTTTTAGGTTCCTGCCAGATTTTTACTTGCTTTCTCTGAGTGGGGTTGAGGGAGACATGTAAGTTCTTCTCGATGAGGACCCAGAAAGTGATTGATCTCTGAGAACACTGAGGCTTCTGTGTACTTACCTCACAAGTAACACAGTGGCCTTCCACTGTAGGATGGGGTGCAGGGCAGCTGTGGCAGAGTATTTCCTGCTTGGAAAGCCTAGAGTAGTTCATCTTCTTTTTTTTTTGGCTGCAGTGTGCTGCCCCGAGTTTACCTGAGTGTGACTGACCCAAAGTTAGGCAGACAAACTCAGCAATGCCTTGCCCTGTTGGGTGTCATTAGGAAAACCACAGCCTTTCAGAAACGACATCTTAGTTTCTTCCCCTTAGAAGGTGGTGGTAATGACATCTACCTTACCAGTTTCTTGTGAGCATGATCAAACAGCAGTGCAAGCCTCCTGACAACAGGGGTTAGAAAGAGAAGCAATAAAGCACTAAAGTTTATGTCTTCATGACTTCATTGGCCTAATGAAGATTAGGGGCACTATGTGGCAGTGGGTGTGAAAAACAAGCTCTCTAATCCTGACTCTTAGCTAGACTTGTTGATTGATTGATTATATCTGGGGCCGAGATGGCAGGCCCGAATGTGGGCCAGGGATTGAACTCAGGTCTGTGGTTGCTTATTCCTCAGAGCTATCTCTCCAGGCTCCTAGACTTGGGTTTTGGAGGTAGGGAGGTTCCAAAGAACTTTCATCTACCCTCTTTCTTCCCTTAATCCAGTTACTATGGAGTAGCCTAGAGTGCAGTGATTCAGATGCGGTTGGGCCATGCTGGTTTCTTGCTGGGTGACTGAGCACATTACTTAACTTTACCCTTCTTTGATAAAACAGGTAATAACAATACTTACTGCAGGGCTATTAGGGTTTAAAGAGATACTGTCTGTAAAACATTTAACTCAGAGACTGGCAATTAGAAACTGCTTAATAAGTGACAGTGGTGATTATTATTACTACAGGAATTTATCCAATCCCTTCCTACAGACTTTCACTTTCCCTTGAGTCCCTATAGTAGTGGCTAGAAGGAGCAGTAGCCCCTGCAGCTGTCTGATCTTTGCAGACTCCCTGGATGGGGCATTCACAGGCTTCCTCCCCTGGAAGTTCCTGGGACAGAAAAGGGGTCCGGGTCCTAGGAAAGAAAGTTTCTCTTCCCAGTGTGTAGATCATCTGCTCAATTTTGAGTATCTGTTTACTGCCAAATATGCAGAGTGAAGTAGGAAAGAGATAAAAATTTAGCATTCACTAAGAAATTATCCCCATTTTCAAGGAGATAAGGAGGCCACTGTTTAGAGAAGGAAACAAACATGTGATATTTTGTGCCCAGTGATCTGAAAAGTTTTAGGTGGAGGATTACAAAGAATAATGAGGAATGTCTAGGAAAAGTGACTGACCTTCGCCCAGCTAGGGGAATCACCAGGTGTGCATGGGGCAACCCATTTTCCTGTCAGGACTCCAGTGAGATTCATATGGTGCCAATACTTCCCTTTAGAGTTTACAGCTCTAGAATTTTGTGTCTCTAGCTCAGACTTCTGAATTCCAAATCCAGACAGTCTTCCTGCCTCCATGACATGCTCACTTGGGTGTCCTGGAAGCCCCTGAAGTGTGAAATGCCCAAAGCAGGACACAAACCACAGACACAGACAGTATGACTCCAGAGCCTAGGTGACTTCACATTGCTCCTCTTTCACACAGCCTTTCCTCTTTATAGACTTACTTGAACACCTTGCCAAGAGAGTTGCAGGCTAAGCTTCAGATCCGCATCCCTGCCTACCTTACTCTAGTCCCTCTCTGCCCTTCACATTCCTGAAGCAGGGCCCTTTGAGGTGTGGGAGTCAAAGCAAGGGCCAACGTGTCCTACTGCTTAGGCGCACAGCCCCGAAATACTTGAAGGGCACTTAGGAGGGACGAGAATGGAAACTTCAGATGATGGATGTGGACGTGGCTTTGAACTTGTGGGCTCTTGAGGCCTGTGTGACATTTGAATATTTTTTATTTATTTGGTACAAGGTTTTGCTATGCAGTTTGAACTTGTAGTGATCTTCCTGTCTCACTTCCCCTGCCTGGGATTACAGGCATTCACCACCATGCCTGGTTTCAGTGGCTGGCTGAGCACCTAGGCTGGCACAGCATGTGGTATGGGGAATTGAACCCAGGTCCTTGCACTTGCCAGGCATGCACTTAGACCACTGAACTATCTCCCCAGCCTTGAATATTTTTAACGCCTATCCTGCTATCCAGAAAGTGAGCCGCTTGTGGCCAGGAGCTACCTCTTGTCTTTGCACAGACAGAGGCTGGGACAGTATAGTCGTTCTGTCAATACCTGTTGACTAAATAAATATGTAGTTGCAAAATAATTAAACTGGCACTCTACCCTTGCTTTCATCATTGACCTGATTCCTCTCCATGTTCCCTGTCTTGGGGAACACTGCCCCAGTTCCTTGCACAAGCTGGAAATCTGAGTTGTCTTAACTTTTCTCCACTGCCTTGATGCTCCATCATATTCTCAAACCCTATTGGTGTGGGGGAACTAATATAACTCCCAAGCAGCCATATGTCTCTGTCTATACTGCATATGCCTCTGCATGGGTGTCGTCTTGCCTCGCTTGAGCCTCTGTACTTCTGAGCTGGTCCTCTACTTCTACTCCTTCACCCCTCCTCTATTCTCAACTCAGAAATCCCAATAGTACTTTCAAAATTCACATGTGACCCTATCTTCTTTGTTCTCTGTCTGTCTGTCTGTCTCTCTCTCTCTCTCTCTCTCACACACACACACACACACACACACACACACACACACACACACACGCACCTCACACACCCTTTGTTTAATCTTTTCAATGGTTTCCTCTTTTCCTGTGGATAAAAGACAAGAATCTCTGACATGCCTGACTTAGTCCTGCCCTCACAGCAAATCTTTCACCTGGCTTTCTTACGTCACCTCGTACCATTCTCCTACACAGTTCTGTGATCCACATCCTGGCCTTTTCAATCTCCTTTAGGTCAGATTCCCACCTACCCCAGTCTACACATTCAGGCCTTTGGCCTAAAACTCAATCGGCCTCTCCTTCCCCCACACCCTGTGCAGCTCCACCCTCCCTGCCATCTCTTTTCTGGACCTATAGTAATTCCCACACATCCTTCAAGTATAGTCACATGTCACTTCCTAAGGAAAGCTTCCCAAGTCCCTGGAGCAGGTGAGTTGAGCTCACATTTGCTGTAGGCTTTCTCAGCTCCTTTCTTTTTTTTTTTTTTTTTTTTTTGGCTTTTTGAGACAGGGTCTCACTGTGCAGTTCAGGCTGGCTTTGAGCTCACTTTTGTAGCCCAGGCTGGTCTTGAACTCGCAGTGATCCTCCTGCCTCAGCCTCCCAAGTGCTGGGATTACAGGCGTGAGCCACCACGCCTGGCATTTCTCAGCTCCTTTCTAATATCACTTTCAGTTTACTTCATTTGACAACTTGAGTAACTTTTCTTTCTGCAACTTGAATCTAGGCCCCATGGAGGAGCAACTCTGCCTCTACTGTTAAAGATGATGTTCCCAGCACTGGCCTGGTGCTGAGCCGATTGCTGCCAGGGCTGTTGGCACATGCCTGGAATCCAGAGATCCTGAGGTAGGGAGACTGCTGTGAGCTCGAGGGTGGCCTGAACTATGAACTGACACCCCGTCTCAATAAATAAATAGTCTGAATCTTTGATATTCAAGTGAGGACATGGAGTACTGAAGAAGAAGATGACATGGCTAGCCAGACCATGTAATCCCAGGACTCAGGAGGCTTGCCAAGAGCTTGAAGCCAGCCCAGATTACTGTGAGACTCGTCTAAAAAAAAAAAAAAAAAAAAAAAAAATTGTCAGAAATCTGTAGTACACAGGGAAACAATCCACAGGCAGCAATAAGCCTGTGCATAAGTTTTCATTTGCCTAATTAATTTGTGTATGCATGTGTGTGTGCGTGCGTGCGTGCGTGTGTGTGTGTGTGTGTCATGGTTTATGTCTAGTTGTTCCCCCAAAACCTCATGAGTCAGGGGGCAGGGACTTCTAGAGTTTGAGACTTGATCCATGATCCCTGGAATTATGGGTTTTAGTACTGATAAGATTATGGGTCGAAGCTGGTCGTGGTGGCCCATGCCTGTAATCCCAGCACTTGGGAGGCTGAGGCAGGAGGATTGGTGTGAGTTCAAGACCAGCCTGGGCTACAAAACTGAGCTCAAGGCCAGCCTGAACTGCATAGCAAGACCCTGTCTCAAAAAGACAAAAAAAAAAAAAAAAAAAAGAGAGAGATTATGGGTCGAAGTACTTCTGGAATTATGGGTATATCCTAAGGCGGAGGCTAAGGCAGAGAGCCTGAATGTAATATAAAGAGCGACAGAGAGACAGACTCAAGCTGTTGCTGTTGCTCTCTGCTGCCCTGTTTGGTTGGCTACCTCTGCCACCATTTTTTTTTAAATTTTATTTATTTATTTTTTTTCTTGTTTCAGAACTTTTGTTTGTATGTTTATTTGTTTTTATGGCCGGCTCAGCCTGCCCTGAGGGCAGGGCTGGCGCAGCATGTGGTGCCAGGGATCGAACCGTGGTCCCTGAAGCTGCCCAAGCTTTCCTAAGCAGGTGCTTTAGACCACTGCACCATCCTGCCAGGCTCCTCTGCCACCATTTTGTTGCTGTTTGGCTGCCATGAACTGGATGCCCTCTGCCCTGTTCCACTCAGCCTTGGGCCAGCCAAATATGGACTGAAACCTCCATGAACTGTGAGCTAAATAAACCCTTCCTTCCTTCATTTTGAATGTTGGGTATTTGTCTCAGCAATGAGTAAAAAGTAACCAAAACAGTGTGTGTGTGTGTGTGTGTGTGTGTATGCTGGGGATCAAACTCAGGTCCTTGTGCTTGCCAAGAAGACACTTAAGCTGCTGAGCTATCTCATTGGTCCTGCCTAATTAATTCTAAAAATTGAATTTTTTGCTAGTACTTAAATGTTGCAAGATCGCAGATTTTATTATTATTATTTTCTTTAATCTTTTTTATTCATGTATGTATTTGGTATTGGATCTCACCACACAGATCAGACTCATACTAATCTACCTATTTCAGCCTCCCCAGTAATATCATTATAGGAGTGGGTCACTCTGCCTTGTTTCATTAACCAGCATGGCATGCCCAGGGTGGGGCCAGCAAGGCATGTGGTACCGGGCATAAACCTGGATCTTTGAGCTTGTCAGGCAGGCACTTAGCCTGCTGAGCTATCCCTGCCTTGGTTGCAGATTTTATTTATTTCTATAGCTATCTATCTATCTATCTATCTATCTATCTATCTATGGCCAGCTCAGCCTGCCCTGGGGGTGGGGCTGGCGCAGCATGTGGTGCCAGGGATTGAACTGCAGTCCCTGCAGTTGCCTAAGCTTGCCTAAGCAGCAGTCACTTTAGACCATTGAGCTATCTCGCCGGCCCTATTTATTTATTTATTTATTTATGGTACCAGGGTTTGAGCTCAGGACCTTGCACCTGCCAGGCAAGTGCTTAAGTCACTAAGCTATCTCCCTGACCTATTGACTGCAGATTTTTAAAAAGTTCTGAGGGCTGGGGAGATGGCTCAGTAGAGTAAGTGCTTGCCTGGCAAGCACAAGGGCCTGAGTTCAACTGAATCAGGATGGTGGAGGGTAACAGAAGCCAGAGGCTTTCCCTCGGGAAAGAAGAGTTCTCACTCTAGTTGGAGATAGACCTGAGGGACATTCCATGTGGCTTCAATCAGTCCAGGACTAGTCAGTCAGGTCTGGGGCCAGGGTGCAGCATCCTCTTCAGAACCTAACACCTTTTCTGTGCCAAAAGTTTTGCTTGTGCTGTAGGAGAATTGCAGGAAATCCACAGAGCTTCTGGCTAATCTGGAGGTGAAATTTGGGATTTTAACAAGATAAGTGCCACTCTCTGGTTCTAGGGGCAGCCCTGCCTTTCTCAGGCCTCAGAGAAATAGCGTAAAAGAAAAATGAGACCAGGGTTCTTGCTCTAGAGGAAATGTACAGTCTTGTCGGGGAGAAAGATATTTAAATGTACAGGCAAGATAAGAGAACAAAGAGGCTTTTATTCAGCCATCTGACAACTGATTCTGAGCACCTACCACGTGGCAGTTGCTATGCTAGGCATAAGGACACAGCGATGAAGAGGTTGCATGTTGCCCCTACCTGGACAGAGCTGATACCTAGGTGGCCTGAGAAATCAGAGCAAGATGGAATTAATTTTGAAGTTTCTACCTGGGGTAAGAGTTTTAGAAAGTCAATGGGTGAATGTTGGAGCTGGGACTGGAAAGAAGAATGAAAATCCTCTCTTGGGTTAAAGACACAAAGTTGATGCTGTCAGAGGAAAGAGCAGAACAGCCTGGTGAGCACCTGTGAGATGCTTGAGGAGCAGCAAAGTGTAGTGGGGTGATTTTTTGCAAAATAGAAAAAAGCAAATCATTTAGATCTTGAATTGCTTTTTAACTTATGCACCATTGAAGTTTTTAAAAAGCCATGCCTGATGGTGCGCATCTATAATGTCAGTACTGGGGAGGCTGAAGCAGGGGGATTGCTGTTAGTTTTCGGCCAGCCTGGGCTACATAGTAGTTCAGGCCTAGCTTGAACGGTATAGTTTGACCATGTCTCAACAAACAAAACAAAATTTAAAAAACATACTACTGGATTTTTACCTAAAAACTGGGTATGGTACCTCATAACTGTAATTCTAACACTCAGGTAGCTGAAGTAGGAGGATCACTGTGAGTTGGAGGCCAGTGTGGTACATATAGTGAATTCAAGGCCAGCCTAAACTATATAGTGAGATTTTGTCAGTTCCCAGAAAAAAAAATAAATAAAAAAAATAAAGCACATGCAAGAAGGTGCAGGGCTGGGGGTTCAATCCCCTGGGCCTGCCATATTGGCCCCATTCTCAGGGCTGTCAGAGGCAGCAATTAAGACAGCCTTGTGGTGCCTGCCTGTAATCCCAGCTCTTGGGAGGCTGTAAACAGGCCAGGCAATTCACTAGAGTCCAATCTAGCAGTGAGACCTGTAGACCCTTCCCTAAAAAAATAAAATTAAATTCAATTAAAAAATGCTGGATTACCTAAAGTGAAAATATTTGAAAAAGATAAAATGAGAAATAAATACAAAGGTAAAACACTATTTTCTCAGAGTTGAGGTGTGTGTGTGTGTGTGTGTGTGTGTGTGTGTGTGTGTGTGTGTCTGTCTTGATCTTTTGTGCAGTAATGGGGCTTGAACCTAGGGCATTCATACTGACCCATGTGTCCATCTCTCTCTTTTCCCCCCCTTTTTTATTTATTTATTTATTTATTTTTTTTGAGATAGAATTCTGTTAGGTACTTCATGCTAGCCTGGAACTCACTATAGAGTTAAGGCTGGCCTTCAATTTATGAAAGATCTTCTGGCCTCAGGCTCCATCTGAAGTGCTGGAATTACAGATACATACCACCATGCCTGAGACCAGTTTTTTTCTTTTCTTTTTTGTTTGTTTGTTTTTTGTTTTAGGACAGGGTTTGTTAAGTCACTAAATTCTTAGGGAGGTGGGTCATGCCTACACACTGTACTCTGTAGAACGATTGTGAAGACAATATGCAATATGTCAACTTTCAAAGAAAAGAAAAGGGAAAAGAAAAAAAAAAATAATTTTTTTTTTTTTTTTGTCTTTTTGGAGACAGGGTCTCGCTATGCAGTTGAGGCTGGCCTTGAGCTCACTTTTGTAGCCCAGGCTGGTCTCGAACTCGCATCGATCCTCCTGCCTCAGCCTCCCAAGTGCTGGGATTACAGGCATGCGCCACCACGCCCGGCTTAATAATGTTGATTTAGAAGGGTTAATGTTTAATTGTTTGATCAATCTTATATACCTATATGTATTAATCTAAACTGATCTGATGATAAAAATATGTAATATAACCCGTGTTAAATTTAAACAATTAAAAAAAAAAAAAAAGTCACTAAATTCCTCACACTGGCCTTGAACTTGTGATCCTCCTACCTCAGCTTCCCAGAGCACTAGGATTATAGCCATACCCAGCTAAAGTAAGTAAATCCTTTAAAATCAACCTAACACTCTTGAATTTATACATTTGAATGAGAGGTTTTTTAAGTTCCTTTTTTTTTTTTTTCAAATTCCCTTTGGAGCCTAAAGTCTATTTTTCAGACGATTATCATAGGTGACACATTTTTATTCTTGTAGGTGAATTTGATTTGGGAAAACATCATTCAAATTCCATGAATAAAATAGCAATTGAGTTGAGAAGAGAGATTTTAAGTAAAGAATTAGGTGGAACTGCATGGTAGCAAATCTGATTTTCTCATGTAACTGTGTGGTATTGGGGGCTTGCTACATCCTTAGTCTCTTTTCTTTGGAGACAAGGTCTTGCTAAGTTGCTAAACTGCTTAGGCTAGGCTTAAATCTGGGATCCTCTTGTTCGCTCTAGGCGCACTAGAATTACAGATCTATGCCACAAGTCCCTCTTACTTTTTTTTTTTTTTTTTTTGTCTTTTTGAGACAGGGTCTCGCTATGCAGTTGAGGCTGGTCCTGCGCTCACTTTTGTAGCCCAGGCTGGTCTCGAACTCGCACCAATCCTCCTGCCTCAGCCTCCCAAGTGCTGGGATTACAGGCATGAGCCACCACGCCCGGCAAGTCCCTCTTACTTGCTTGCTTGCTTGCTTGCTTTCTTCCTTTTGCTCTTACTCTATTGTTCTCTCATTCTCTTTTTATAAATGTGTACCTTATGTAGATATGTACTTTCCATTTCTTGTGTGGAGCTGGGAAATACATGAAACACATTTTAATTCCTCTTTTTTTTTTTTTTTTAACTTTATTTATGTTATGCTATGGCAAGCTTAGCCTGCCCTGGGGTTGGGGCTGGCACAGCACGTGGTGCTGGGAATCAAATCGAAGTCCCTGCAGTTGCCTAAGCTTGCTTAAGCAGGTGCTCTAGGCCCCCGAGCTATCTCACCAGGCCAATTAATTCCTCTTTTCATCCCCTATCTCCCTTACATCTCTTGATTCTCTTCTCTTTAGTAGAAGATCTATCAAGGAGCTCTAAAAGTCAGTTCTAAGAGACAAAGGGTTGCAAAATGTTTTGGAAGAATGATGGCACTGTCAGAACAAGGGTGGATATACCCGCTCAAGGTGACTCCTGTAAGACAACACTTGGGGGTTTTTTTTGTTTTGTTTTGTTTTGGTTTTTTTGTCTTTTTGAGACAGGGTCTTGCTGTGCAGTCCAGGCTGGCCTTGAGCTCACTGTTGTAGCCCAGGCTGGTCTCAAACTTGCACTGATCCTCCTGCCTCAGTCTCCTGAGTGCTGGGATTACAGGCTTATGCCACCATGCCTTGACATTTGTTTTCTTCATGTATTAATTCATTCAACAAACACTTTTTAATACCTACTTAATAGTTACCAGGCCTGGGCAATGAGATAGCTCAGCAGACCAAGCACCTGCTTAGGCAAGTGCAGAGAGCAGAGTTCGATCCCTTTGATCCCCAGCACCACATGCCATGCCAGCCCTGCTTGCAGGGTTGAGTGAACCAACCACAAAAAAAATAAATAAATAATATAAAAAGTAGAAAAAGAAAAAGAAAAAAAAAAGCAGAAAAGAAGTTGGGCTATACTGTATGTGGTGGCAAATGCCTGTAATCCTAGTTCTTGGGAGGCTGTAAACAGGGGGATCCTATGAGTGTGATCTAGTAGTAAGACCCTGCACACCCTGCAGACCCTTCCCTAAAATACAAAAAAAAAAAAAAAAAAAAAAAAAAAAAAAAAAAAAAAAAAAAAAAAAAAAAAAAAAAAAAAAAAAAAAAAAAAAGTTAAAGTTACCAGGCCTGGGGCAGCAAGATACCTTAGCGGACTAAGCATCTGCTTAGGTAAGTGAAAGGACCAGCTTTTGATCCCAAGTACCACATGCCAGCCCTATCCCTGGGTACACTGAGCAGGCCCCTAAAACTGGGTGTGGAGGTGCACACCTGCCATCCCAGCAGTGGGGAGGCTGAAAACAAGGGGATCACAAGTCTGAGCAAGACCCTGTCTCAAAAAAAGACTGAAAAAAAAAAGAGTTGTAGGAATATACTATGATAGAGTAACTGAGAAAGGGTAGAGTTCAGTAGCTTAGATAGGATGATCCAGGATGGTCTTTCTGAAGGAACCTAATGGAGGAAAAGCTAGTGATGGGAAAGACTGGAGGAAGAACATTCTGGAAGAAAGGGGTCCCAAGGCAGGAACTGGGTGAGTGAATTCCTAAAAAGAGAAGAATGAAAGGCTCTAGAAAATATAAGGAACCTGTTAGTGCAGTAGCACATGCCTGTAATTCCAGCATTGGGAAACTGAGCCAGGAGCATTGCCTTGAGTTAAAGGCCAACCTGGGCTACATGGCGAGTTTAAGGCCAGCCTAAATTGCATAGTGAAATTCTGTCTCAAAAAAAAAAAAAAAAAACAAGGGGCTGGGAAAATAGCTCCATGGCACACGTGCCTGCCAGGCAAGTGCAAGGTCATGAATTAGAACCCCAGTCCCGCAAAACATAACAACAAAATGCAAAAAAAAAAGCAAAATGCCAAGACTGCAGTAGAACTTTGAATACTGAGGCTTTCTTTATTTTAGGAAAAACAACTCAAACATTAACATCTTTTATCTTAAAAAAAACAACAGGTGAGATAGCTCAGCAAACTGAAGCGCCTGCTTAGGCAAGCTTAGGTAGGCACAAGGACTGTGGTTCCATCCCAGGCACCACCTGCCATGCCAGCCCTGCCCCCAAGGTAGGCTGAGCTGGCCACAGAATCCAGGTATAGTGGTGCATTCCTGTAATCCCAGCACTGGGGAGGCCAAGACAGGAGGGTCACTATGAGTCTGAGTTGTGTAGCAAGACCCTGTACCAAATACATAGTTTAAAAAACAAATCACACATGTGTCATAAGTTTACCCATCATACTCTGTGCTACATGGTTTTGACTATTGTGTAGGAACTGGGAGAAGCATGGCCAATTACAAGGCTATTGTTGTAGGCAGCTAAATTAGATAGAAGTATTACAGGCAGTGGGACAGAGCCAGGCCCTCAATCAGACAATGGAAGAAAAGGTGATTTTGCAACTTTGGAAGAGATAGAAACACCTGTTGTAGGCCAGATCTCAAGACAAAAGGGTAAATAAGTGCAGCCACATACTTCCCTAGTGATGGGCATCACTGACCCAAGCCCAACAGGAAGAGCCCTTGTTCTGTGTTCATGCCCGCTTGCTGCATGACTCGCTTCCACATTTGGTTCTGGATTTGCTCAATTTTACCTGAGCAATGGTGCTCATAATCTCTTCGGTTGACCATAGTTTGTCCCACCTCATGCCCACCTGAGCGAGTTCCCATGTTTTCCACCATAGACCTGCCTCACTACATGGTTTCACTCTATGAAAATCCCTGGAAGAGACAGCTTCCTGGGGCAGCCCACTTGGGTCCCCCTTCTGTCCTCCTCTTGGACAGGAGCTTTCTTTCCCTCAATAAATATATTCTGCTATTAACCTCCATTGTTTGTAAAATTCATTCTTCGGTTTTAGAGAATATGAACTCTGTCTGGGTATCTTTCAGGTTGGGAGTTTCATTCCCCTATAACACTATTACAATAAATATTCAAAACTATTTATTTATTTTAGTTTTAAAAATTATTTTATTTTATATATATTTTTCATTATGGCCAGCTCAGCCCGCCCTGGGTTTGGGGCTAGCACAGCATGTGGTGACAGGGATCGAACTTTGGTCCCAGCAGTTGCCTAAACTTGCTTAAGCAGGCGCTTTAGACCACTGAGCTATCTCACCAGCCCCTCAAAAATATTTATTGAGCATCCACTATGCCAGAAATATGATAGATGGAAGGGACATAAATGATAAATAAGATGTGAGTGGCACTCAAGAGTTCACTGGCAATCACAAGTTGATGTAGTGAGGGGCTTTTGGGTTAACTCTGTAGTTTAAATGCCTGTGAGGGCAATCCCAGTCAGGCACAGGGGACAGTGGTTCGATCTCCATACCCACCCTTAAGGCAGCCTGAAGCAGCCAAAAACAAAAACCAATTTGACATAGTGAGTGCTAGCAAAGGAGAAGACAAGCTGTTATGGGAGCACAAGAAGGTTGGCTATCCTACTCATGGGGGATAATGAATGTTAGGGTGAGACCAGGAGCCAGAGAAGAGGAAGGGGAGGATTATGCAGCCCCTTCTGCAGGGATAAGGAACGCTTCCTGGAGGAGGTATCATCCAAGTTGGACGTGTGGCAGGTGAAGGGGCTAGAGAAGAGCATTAGCCATATCAAGAGAGGGCTTGGGGTTAATGAGATAACTCAGTGGTCTAAAGTGCCTGCTTAGGTAAGTGTACAGAGACCATGGTTCAATCCCTGACACCATATGTTCACTCCTTGTGTTGTGTTGTTCTGGTGTCGGTGCCGAAAGAAACGACGAGAAGACCTGATGAAGGTAGCTCAGAGGACTCACCGAGACTTGTCCCTCTCGAAGTGAGCCTCGATCCTCAGGAGGATCTTCCTTTTATTCAGTGTTCAAGAACAGGAAATTGCAAACAAAACAAAACAAAAAACAAAAAAAAAACCAGGAAATTGCATAACTGCTTTGGGGAAATTGAAAACATTCCAAGCAGGGGAGGGGACAACCAGAACTCCATGCAGGTGTCCTTGGGCTCTATTGTTCTCTACTAAAGATACTTTGTCCTTCTCTCTATATTGAACCAGGCAAGATGTTTTTCTCAGCACTGGACGTAGCTTTTTGCCCCCACAAAGGGAAGCCTAGTTCCACCTGCACACACTTGATCAATTTCCTGGCTTCCTGCCAGCTCCCAACATACAACACCTTGTCTGGATTTTTTTTTTTTCCCCGTTTGAGACAGAATCTTGCTATGCAGTTCAGGCTGCCCTTGAGCTCACTTTTCTAGCCCATGCTGGTCTCAAACTCACACCAAACCTCCTGCCTTAGCCTCCCAAGTGCTGGGATTACAGGTATGCACTACCACGCCCAGCTTTATGTCTGGATTTTAGAAGCATCTATACTGTTAAAATAGAAATCAGGTTAGATTTATTTTATATCATTTTTATAAGCCTCTTGAGTTTGAATAGAAAAGGCACACAGAGGTTTCCTCGGCAGCAGAATGATGCAGTTCAGAGCCTGCCCAGCTCTCACTGCTTCTCTGTAATCTCACATCAGTCCTAATAACCATCCACTGGAGCCAAACTCTGAGCCTGACATCACACTCAGTTGGGAGCAAAGCAAAGCATGCTGGTCCAACATCTCTGTCCTCCCCTAATTCCACAGACAGGAAATGAAGATGGTGCTGCTTAGTAGTGTAA
This sequence comes from Myocastor coypus, assembly GCA_004027025.1. NCBI lineage: Eukaryota > Metazoa > Chordata > Mammalia > Rodentia > Myocastoridae > Myocastor > Myocastor coypus. Next base: position 13,700 of record PVJA010041238.1, read on the forward strand.
AGGGCCTGCCTGGGAAGCAGCCGGAGTCTGCTGAGATGGTCTCCTCTGTGTGGCCACAGCATGAGACTCACGAGAGAAACTAGAGTCTGGCTTAAGCTTTTAAAATTTATTTCTGGAAAATCCAGTTTATCTAAGTCTGTTGATTTTACTGCCCTGATAAGCTGATTCACTGAGGTTGTCTTTAACCTCTAGTGAAGGTGGGCTTGTGATTTTCAGTTACTTTTTTCCCTCAAAGTGTTGATCCTATTTCATCACCTGATAGGAAAACTTGACAGTTCTCTGGCCCCGGACAGAAGGGATTGCTTAATCCTCCCCTTCCTCTCCTTCTCTGGCTCCTGGTCTCACCCGAGCATCCTTCTCCGAGTGGCTTAGGTGACCCTCATCCAGGGAGCAGAGGGTGAACGAAGTCTCCAGGCTAAAGATGGCAGGCTCCCCACCTGCTGCAGACGCCACGAGGCACTGGTGGGTCAGTCTATTGGCATGCTGGGTGATTTGGCCAAGCCAGCTTGAAGACCTGCGCCTTCTCTCCAAAACGTTTTCCATCTCCAGGCCCAGAGTGTGGTCGAGCTATCCTTTTCCCTCATTCAGCCCCTGACTGGGGACAAGTCGCCACAGCAGGGTGTCACTGCAAGTGGATGCCATAGTCGTCCTCCTGTAGCAACAACAGCTCCTGGCAGCCTTACAAATCTTGTCCAGGAGGGATTGGACTCTCCAGACCTCATATTTGTTCCTGAGCCAGCTTTGGTTCTTGGCTGAGGTGGAATTCTCAAAGAATCTCTGTTGGAGTCACACAGGGTTTTGTGATGAATTCAGCTCTGGGCCACCAGCATGTTCTCACCTACCTTTCCTAGGGCAGGTGGTCCTTATTTCTCTCCACAATGCATTCCTTATTTAAAACTTAGAACTAGAGAAATAAAGGATAATGATAACCAACTTGCACGTGTTTGTTGAATTCTCATAACAGGCCTGTCAGCTACTACTGCTTTCCTACTTTATGGTTGAGAAAATAGAAGCACAAGAAGATCAAGTCCCTTGATATAGGGATCCGTTGGTCTTACTGTGAACAGTTCTACCCTGGGAGACACCGTGATAGGAATGAGAAAGACAGACAAGAAGACGAAAAGCTGGGCTAGGTGGTTGCTAGTCTGCCTGACAGGCACCGTGAACTCCACTAACAGGAAAAGGCACAGCAGGTTTTTTTCTTTTTTTTTTTTTTTTTTGTCTTTTTGAGACAGGGTCTCGCTATGCAGTTGAGGCTGGCCTTGAGCTCACTTTTGTAGCCCAGGTTGGTCTCAAACTTGCACCAATCCTTCTGCCTCAGCCTCCCGAGTGCTGGGATTACAGGCGTGAGCCATGACGCCTGGCTTTTTTTTTTTTTTTTTTTTTTTTTTTTTTTTTTTTTGTCTTTTTGAGACAGGGTCTCACTGTGCAGTTCAAGCTGGCTTTGAGCTCACTTTTGTAGCCCAGGCAGGTCTCAAACTCGCAGCGATCCTCCTGCCTCAGCCTCCCAAGTGCTGGGATTACAGGCATGCACCACCACACCCAGCTTTTTTGTTTGTTTTTATTTTTGTCTTTTTGAGGCTGGGTCTCACTATACAGTTCAGGCTGGCCTTCTCACTTTTGTAGCCCGGGCTGGTCTGGAACTCACACTAATCCTCTGCCTCAGCCTCCCAAATGCCAGGATTAAGCCCGCCTAAGAGCAGGAAAAGGATCCTTTATTTATACTTTCACTAAGTTTGTATCATATGACACAAAGTTGCTTAGTGACTAATCGCTGGCCTGAACCAGGCGAGATGTTTTTCTCAGCACTGAGGTAGCTTGTTTGCTTTAGGGACTGAGGCCCAGTCCCACCTACACACACTTGATCAATTTCCTTGATCAATTTCCTCTCTTCCTGTGGGCTCCGATACCTTGATCAAGGGTTACCAGAGGCCAGGTAGTCTTAACTCCAGAGCCTCAGTGTAAGCAGCATAGTTCCGTGTGACTGCTTTAAGGGTTTATTTATAAGTAACTGTCAACAACAGTTACTGTTGTTGTAAGACAGGGTCCTGCTATGCAGCTCAGGCTGGCCTTTAGCTCACTTTGTAGTCTAGATCTTCTGCCTCAGTCTCCCTAGTGCTGAGATTACAGATGTGTACCACCGCACCTAGCTTACTTAGTTATATTTGAGATACTGGAAGTGAAAGCCAGTGCCTTCACACTTAGCTGTATCTCCAGCCCCATCTCCAGCCCCTTTTATCCTTAAAAATTTTTTTTTTAGAATTTTTAATTTTTCAGCACTTGGGAGGCTGAGACAGGAGGATCAGTGTGAGTTCGAGACCAGCCTGGGCTACAAAAGTGAGCTCAAGGCCAGCCTGAACTGCACAGCTAGACCCTGTCTCAAAAAGACAAAAAGAATTTTTAATTTTTATTATTATTATTTTTTTTGTTTCAGAACTTTTGTTTGTTTATTTATTTATTTTTATGGCTGGCTCAGCCTGCCCTGAGGGCAGGGCTGGTGCAGCATGTGGTGCCGAGGATCGAACTGCGGGCCCTACAGCCGCCCAAGCTTTCCCAAGCAGGCGCTTTAGACCACTGAGCCATCCTGCCTAGCCCCCCTATCCTTTTAAATTTTGAGACAGGGTCTAATTAAGTTGATCTGTTGCTCAGGCTGGACCAAAAGTGGTTTAAACAAAACAAAACAAAACAAACAAACAAAAAAAAAAACACCATGACAAGTACCAGGCTGGGGAGATAGCTCAGCTGCATAAGCACCTACCTATCTGTCAAGTGCAAGATCATGAGTGCAATCCCTCATACTGGGAAAAAAACTAACAAGAACAAAAAATGTGAAATAGACAAATAATAAGAACAAAGGTGAAAGCAAAGCAACACAGAACAATAAAAATGGCAATTAAAAAGGTACAGAATTTTAAAACAAGAACAGAAAATTAACAATGGTTGTTATACTATGTATTGTTATCAAATTTATTGCTCAGATTAGCAGATGTAGGCATAGAAGACTGCACAATTAAACCTTAACTCTTCCTTTCACTAAACCTTACTTTTTGGACCGGGATTTGAACTCACAACCTTGCACTTGCCAAGCAGGCACTTGTGCTGCAGAGCTATCTGCAGCCCCCCTTTTTACTTTTTAAATTAATTTAAAAAACGTGGGGTCTGGGGAGATACCTCCGAGGCACAAGTGCCTGCTGGACAAGTGCAAGGTCGTGAGTTCGAACCCTGGCCCCACAAAAAAATAAAAAACGTGTTGGTGTGCCCAGCGTACTGGCAGCGGCTGTGGTTGAGGCTGCGGCAGGCTGGGGCTGCACTATGTCCGCCCCTTTCGAGGAGCGCAGTGGGGTGGTTCTGTGTGGGACGCCGTGGGGCTAGTGGTACCACACCCTGGAGGAGGTGTTCATTGAAGTTCAGGTGCCGCCCGGCACTCGCGCACAGGACATCCAGTGCGGCCTGCAGAGCCGGCATGTGGCGCTGGCCGTTGGCCGCCGTGAGATCCTAAAGGGCAAACTGTTTGATTCTACCATAGCTGATGAGGGAACATGGACTTTGAAGGGTAGAAAAATGGTCCGCATAGTTCTTACTAAGACAAAGAGAGATGCTGCAAACTGCTGGACTTCTCTTCTAGAATCTGAATATGCGGCTGATCCGTGGGTGCGGGACCAAATGCAGCTGAAGCTTACTTTGAAAAGGTTCCAGAAAGAAAATCCTGGTTTTGACTTCAGTAGAGCAGACATCTCAGGAAACTACACTAAAGGTGGACCAGATTTTTCAAACCTTGAGAAATAATTGCTGTTTTTTTTTTTTTTAATGCATTCTGTGGATTCTAACAAATGTTATCAGTTTAATCAAAGGAGCAGATTATGAAATAGAAGAATGGATGCCTACAGCTAACAAATTGTAAAATATGTTTCAGTATGGTTCTAAAATTGTATTTAAATATGATTTACATAGGAAATGTGCTGTGAGAGCTATTCTATAGATACAACTTTTTGGATTTTTTTTTTGCTCAGCATGGTTTTATATGCTGCATTTTACTAATTTTATATTCAATTGTATTTTTACTATGAAAAACATTAACATACATAATGTAAAATGGAAGTATGCTATCAGGGAAAAATTTTTCTTTGCTAAATGTGATATAAGAATGACATTCAAGCCGGGCGTGGTGGCTCACGCCTGTAATCCCAGCACTCGGGAGGCTGAGGCAGGAGGATCGGTGCGAGTTCGAGACCAGCCTGGGCTACAAAAGTGAGCTCAGGACCAGCCTCAACTGCATAGCGAGACCCTGTCTCAAAAAGACAAAAAAAAAAAAAAAAAAAAAAA
>PVJA010041239.1:0-18021 GCA_004027025.1 Myocastor coypus
AAAAAAATAAAATAAAATAAAATAAAATAATTCTTAAAAAAAAAAAAAAAGACTGAGTCTCATTGTGTGCTCCAGGCTGCCCCTGAAATCACGAAATCACTATGATTATGTGGCTGTCCTTGGACTCACAGCAAGCCTCCTGCCTCAGCCTCAGGCCCAACTGAAAGAGGCCTTTGAAAGGCACGCCTTTTGGCTTGACACAGTTTAGCTGAAAAGGCTGCTCCCATCCTGCCAGTTCTCTCTCTGAGAGGAACCAGCCTTATTTTCTTCTGGTTCCTTTTTGTACGTCTCTCAGGTGGCCATGGGCGGGCTTTTCTCTACTCTCATGCTGATCTGCTTTGTTCCTTCAGTTCCAATGTCTTGCCTATTCATTTTTCGAATCTTGCCTCGGTCACCTTGCTCATTCCTCCACTGCCCCAAGGAAACCGGATTTGGCTGTGCCTATCCTGCCTCTTCCAAGTCCTATCTCAGTTTCTAGTCACCTCTCTTCCCCACTGTATTCAGGAACTGTCTTCCCCCAAGCTCGCTTAGCCCAGGCTACTTTGTTCCTAACCTACCCAATGTCTTCTCCATGCCAGTTAAGGGATTTTTCAGTTCCTCATTTGTTTCTTTTCTAGAGTTCCCAGTTTTTTTGCCACCCATACCCTCCCCCCTTTTGTTCCTAGTGCTTGGGCTTAAACCCAGGGCTTGATGCATGCTAAGAGTGCCTCTGGTGCTGAGAGACCTGACAGCACACTGCTGCCATTGGAATGCATTCCCTTCAGATGGAAAAGCCCCCTCTTAGAGACTCATCAAAGCCGTCTTTGCACACAGCCATTGCTGTGTGAAGCAGGCTGCTTTTCCTTGTTTCTACCCCATCACCAGGGTCTTCATACTGAGCTACATGCCCAGTCCTTTTTTTCTTTTTTTAAATTGGGACAGGGTCTCCCTGAGTCATAAATTGCCCAGGCTGGGCTTGAACTTAATAAGATCCTTGTGCTTCAGCCTCCCGGAATTGGGATTGCAGGCGTGCACCACCCAGCCTGGCAATTTCGTTTCTGGTGTGAATCTCTCCTCCTCCCTCTGATTCTTACAATGTGGGCTCTGTCAGTTGGCTGGCTCAGTCACTGAGTCTTTCTTAGAGTGACTGCAAAGGTTAGAAGTATTGTTTAGACCTCAAATGTCCTCCCAAAGTCTTGTGTGTTGGAAGGTAGGGTCTGGCTGAAGGAGGAGAGTCGCTGAGTATGCCCTGGAAGGGCCTATTTCTGTCACTGCCCTCCCTGCTACTGTGGGTGTGGCTGTGCTCTACTCGGCCTGTGTGGTTTCTGCCTTGCAGCCATCTGACCAGAACTGAGTCTCCCCAAAAACACAACCCAAGAACTTCTTCAAATTGTGGGTAGTGGGCAAGGGACTAAGACCCTGGGGCTCCTGATCTCACACAGGAAGCACAGCAGGCAAGCACCGGTGGGCAGAACCTTTGCGACTGCCACTACGGGTTGGGAACTCGCAGGTGGTGGTGTGGTGGTTCGGGTTGTGGCTGACCACTGAGTCCCCTGTGCACAGGCTAAGAGGAGATGCATGGTCCAGCCAAGAGATACTGTCCAGAGCTGGGTGGGCCTGCAGGCCAGGGCACCACTCAGCACTTTAAATTCTGACTTGCTCCTCTCCTAGTTATTGCTCTTTAGTCTTAGTGAGTGTGTGCAGATCTTTGTACTGCCATTTAGTGGCAACAACGATGTGTCCTCCGCGCCGCACACCAGAGCCATCCACGCACTGTCTCATATGACAGCTGATGCACACGTGGCAGGGTGGTGCTGCTAGGTGTTATTACTGTCCTCAGCCTCTGCTTGGCACAGATGGTCTCTACAATTTGTCCAGACATGTGCTAAGGAGGACGTGTCCCTCTACAGTGACTTTTCACCCCAGGATTTTGTCAGAACCACTTTGCTGTAACCTCCAGCCTCTTCTTGGCATCTTGGCCCTCCCTGGCCCTGTGGTCCCTCTCCATGGTGCCCTCATGCTGTTAGCTGTTTTTGACCAGCCCCAGCCAGCTGCCCTCAGAGCATTCCCAATCCTTGGTCACAACAGTGAGTCCTGCCCTCTGCTCCTGCCAGCCCACTGGGAGCTTCGGGCATCCTGTGTCTCCCTGCCAAGGTGGAGTCTCCCCTTCAGTGAACAAGCAGATTTTCGCCCTTCACTGCCAGACCTCTGAAGGGCTGGGCAGGCCCGCATCTGTATGGCCAGCCTCTGCCCCACACCCGTAGCTTCGTTTGCTCTGGCTCCTGCATGGTGGCCGATGCCACCAGTGTACTGTCCGCCTCCTGTAGATGTGCACGCTGCCCTCAGTGTACACATACTAGCACATGCTCCTAGGGGATCCCACTATTTGGGGGTCTCCCATCTTCAGTTGTTGCCTTCCTGCTCTCAAGGTGACATGGCACCTAGCACACTTGGGGTGCTCAGTCCCTCTGTTAGACTCCAGCCCAAGTGCAGGCCTCTAGGTCTATCTGAGCTTGTCAAGAGCCACTGGCTCAGGAATGATCAAGAATATGCTCTAGAAAGAAGCGATTTGCATGAAAGAAAGGGTGGCCTTGATAGTGACGTATCTTGGGAGTGCTTTGGCCACCTGGTCACTGTGATGTGTGCATAACAGCATGCTCCAGCCTGGCCATTTCCTTTTGGGACAGTAGTAGCTGGAGTGCAGGCTTTAGAGCAAGAACACACGAGAAGGGTGTGTGCATGAGAGGCAGGCCGCTGCCAGAGGAAGAGACCAGGCTGGGGCAAGAGGGGGGGTGATCGGGGAACTCCCTAGGCAATGTGCTGTGTAACCATGCAGAGGGAGCCACGGAAGAGGGCTGGCCAGAGGGATATCTTCAGGAGAAACACTGTGCTAGGCTAGGCAGGGGGGGACAGAGGGAGGAGCCGACGGCTGAGCTGAACTGAGATGCGTTGCATGCGGGTGCTGACTCCCCACCTTGACTGTCATCATCAGGTACTGCAAACGCGAGCTGCTGAAAATTAAGCAAACCAAACTGTTTATTAATACCTTGCCTTATTCAAGCATTTCTTCCTGTGATCTCACAAATCTCACGATGATGCAGCTGCCAGTTGACTCCTGTTCATGCTGGTGAGATTGATAAAATATGCTTCATCAGAATTCTTATCTCAGATCCCTGTGGCCATATCTGTCCTATGAAGGGGAAAACGGCACTGAGTAATCTATTTGGGGGACTAACATCATGCCAACAAACCCCTCTGATGTGTAGCATTAGCCTTGTCATCACCAGCTCTTCTCTCCAGGAACCTGGGTCGCAGCTTGTGACCCTGCAAGTGGCCCTTGCAGCGCGTTGTTTGGAGCACCTGTGCTGGGCAGCTGTCTGTTGTGCTGAGTATCCCACAACAGGCCACTCAGAGCAAGCAAGCTTGCTTGTGGCTTCAGGTTCAGAGGCTTTGCTTAGACCGTGGGCTCCGCTACCTTTGCACTCACGGTGAGGCAGAAACATCAGGTCACAAGGACCCAGAAGGGGAAGCTGCTCAGCAAGAGGGTCACCAAGAGGAGACAATATACTACTCAGGCACGGCCTGGGCTCACCTACTTCCTGAGGCTGCTCCTGCCGCCCCCCGCCCCCCACTAGCCCACCAGATCCCTACCTTGTGTGTGGAAGACACACTGATGAGCTCAGGGTCCTCAGCACCCCAGCACCTCGCAAGGGCCCACTCCAGGCACGGCTGCTTTGGAGGCCAATCCTGCCTCACAGGAGCCTTCAGAGGCCTTTCAGGTCCAAAGCACCGAGGACAGCTTGCGACAGGTTGCTTGCTCACGGCATGTGAGCAGAGCTTCTCCACACAAGAGTTTGGCAGGTCCTTGGAGAGGGCCAGGTCAGACTCCGCACTTGCCCAGCTCTTTGCACACCACTCTGTGTGTGTGTGCCTGAAAGCCTGGCTCCAATCCCTAGTGCCTCAAACAGAAGGAAAAAAATGAAAAAAAAAAAAAAAAAACTTGTAGGATTCAGTTGGGACCCTGTCCAGCCCCAACTCCATCCGTCAGCCTCATTGGCTTCATTGACTTGTTTGTTTGGGAGAGGTTCTCCTATGTAGTTCAGGCTGGCCTAGAGCGTGATGCAATCCTCCTGCCTCAGCCTCTTCAGTACTAGTGATTACAGGTGTATGACACCACATCTCGCTTTATTTGCTTCTCTTTCACATGCACTATTTCTCATTTATAGACATAACAGGTGGTGTTTCCCTTGTTTTTCAAACATTTCTATTGAGAATCTATTTGCGTGTCATCAACACACCATGCTAACTGCATTTTGATGGTTTTTATTTAACATATTGAGTTGTGCAACCATTGCTACAACTCAGTTTTTTTGTTTTTTTCAATAATAGCTGTATGGAGATATAATTCATGTCCTACCTATCAATCTCATTCACTTGAAGGTACAATCCAGTGGGTTTTAATGGATCCCCAGAGTTGTTCAGCTATCCCTGCTGGCTCATTGCTCCCCAAAGAGCCCTAAGAGCAACAGCAGCCCTACTCCACCCTGCCCTGCCCCAGCTCCATGCATTGAATCTCTCTGTCTCAGTTCTGGACATTGTCGTCTTCCGTGGAAGAAATGCCATGGCCCAGAGCTGTTTGTGGCTAGCAACTGTGGTGTGGAGGTAAAGTCCTACAACACAGTTACTAGAGAGACTCTACATGGAGGACAGAGCTGACAGTGTGCTTGTGACTGACAAGTGCCTGGGGTATCCTGGTGGCCCACAGGAGGTGGCCTCTCTGATGGGGCTCAGTTGAGAAGGAGGACATGAAAGCAGGGTACCCGTGAGTTCAGGAATAGCCTGTGGTCCTGAGGGTGCTCTTGTCTCTCTTGCTCCTGAGATGCACACTGATGGAGGAACAGGTGGACAGCCATCTCCAGAGACACCGGGATGAGATTTACCACTTCCACCAGGGCCTGGCCTACATAGAGGAGAAGATGGCCTACCTGTCATATGAGCGGGCCAAGGAAGTATGGGTGAGAGGGCCCCTCCCCCCCACCCCCTGGGGTTGGAACCTCTGCTACGCAGGGTACCCTGCCTGTGCCCAGGGCAGTGCCTGCTAGCTTGGCTACTGTGGGAGGGCAGAGCCTGTGGCCTGAAGACCTGGGATGGGAACTATCACGCCTGTGTGGGACACTGGACACTGGTGATGTTGGTGCAGGGAGATCTTCCAAGCACTCTTGCCTTGTTCTGGCCTCCTCTTGCTCCACACCTGCTTCACACCCATGCCCCTTCCTCCTGCCTGTGGCTGGCCCCCAAACAGCTGGGTTCTCAGTCCCTGACGTACTGGGCAGGCCCAGGCTCTCTCTCTCTCTCTCTCTCTCTCTCTATCTATCTATCTATCTATCTGTCTCTATCTCTCTTTCTGTCTCTGTGTGTTTGCCACATACAGGAAGTCATGGAGGCTTTCAAGAGTCGGCTGGCCCAGCTGGAGGCCCTTCAGCAAGCGGTTCAGGTGGAGGTGACAGCAAGGCTCTGGAGCCAACCTGGGCAGCTTTTGCTCCGTTTCATGAGCCTCCTAATGGTCCTCGCCTGTGCCCTCCTGGCGTGTGTGTCCACCATATGCTCCTGCCAATTGCCCTGGGCCAACAGGAGTCTGTGCGTGTGCACCATGCTCGTGCTGCTTGTGCTGGGGGCTCTGGCCTGGCAGAAGCGACACACCATTGTCAGGCAGGCGTGGATCCCTTCCAGATGAGGGCTGCATGCCAAGAAAGCCAGGCCTTCATCAGGAGGACCTCATGGGGCCAGAGTGTCACCTGCCTGAGCTTGCCAAACCACTCCCTCCCTCTTGTGGTCCCTTCCTGATTCCCTGATCATCAGCGGACACCAGCCTGCCTTGTGCTTTCTTCCATGTTGTCACCTAGAGGCATGGGACTGGTGGAGATTAAAGTCCCATTAAACTGGTCTCTGCCTACCTCACCCCCTCTAGAGACCCCGCGCCAGAGCATAGTGCCTCGGGGGCCTCACATGGTGGTGGCAGCCTGCAACATGTTTGGTTCTGGCCAAGAGCAATTCCATTTATTTCACAGGGACAGAAGAAAGGGGAAGAAGTAGCTAGAGTCACGGTGGTCAGGCGGGAGGTAGCCCTCATGCAGGGGACACTGAAGACACAGAGGACGCCTCTGTTTTGGAGGTGCTCGAGAATTCAGAGCCGTCTTCAACCTTCTTCCCAAAAAGCTGTAAGATGCAGTTTCGAAACTGGAAGGACAGAAAGTGTCACTCAGAACAGCAGGCAGGTCCAGGCCACTATGTGGAAGGCAAGGTTTAGGACATTGCTAAGTGTCACCTGAGTGACTGATTGCCCTTCCTCCTCCCACTCCCACATCTGTCCATGAGGTGAGGGAAGGTCAGGTTGTTCCATGTAGACAGGATGGTCATCTGCACCCCTGCATTCCACAGTGGCTTGTGGATGCTGTTCAGGGAATTGCGTCCACCAGAGGCTGTGTTCATGTCCTGGCCACTGGAAGCCGAGATGAGCTTGGGAGGCTGAGATGGGTGATCACTATTTGGGGGCCAGTTAGGGTGACTTAACAAGAGTGTGTCTCCAAATGAAGAATAACAAGGACTGGAGGCAGAGCTCAGTGACACAGCATTGCTGGGTTTGACCCCCAGGGCCATAAAATCTGAGGCTCTCATGTTCTCAGGAGAAGAGAGTGGACACTGTGACCCAGGTATGGAGGAAAGAAACAGGTGTGGAGCGCCATGAGGACAGGCATGTGGCTTTGTGAACCCTGAAACAGAGCCTGGCCTAGAGGAATGGGAGGGTCTTGATCTCTGTTATCTTGGTCTCTCAGTTTGCAGCAGTTTGCCATGAGGCACTCAGACCACCCACACAGCATGCAAACATAATGCCAGGTGTGTGCCTAGAAGCTGGACATGGTGGCGCACACCTGTAGTCCCAACACTCGGGAGGCTAAGGCAGGAGGATTGTTGTGTCTCAAAAAGACAAAAACAAAAACCAACAAAACAAAAGAAACAAAGGAAAACGGATGCCTGCCTGGAGGTTCAAAGGCATCAGAAGCCATCTATTCACACTAACGGTCATGGGGGTCAAGCCTAGGGCTCCCTCATGCACAGCTGTTGCTCTCTGGCTGAGCTCCACTGTGGTTCTCTTACAACACTGACACAGAGTGACCTCCATGGTGACTTCCACCCTCCTGCCTCAACCTCCCAAGGGGCTGGCTATCGGCATGCACAGCATACCCAGTACTTTGAGGCATTTTAGGCAACCAAGGTATGACTGGGCTAAAGGTAAAGCCTGGGTCAGGGACACGGTAGCCACCTCCCTTTCCTCTTCCTGCATCTATTCTCTTTGTGACCCTTTGCACAAACTCTAGGCCCATTCCTTTCTCACATGAGAGCCTTGAACCCCAGGACAGAACAGTGTCTCATATGTCAGTTGGTTTCTGGTGGCCTTCAGCTCCTCCTGTCCCCCAGATATTCCACAGAGAAGGGCACCAGCCTGGGGTCCACGAAGAGTGGACTACCAGGGGGACAACACAGCTGTAGAGCCAGTGGAAATGGCTGAGGAACTCAGTCTCCAAATTCAGCCAGCATCGACCTCACCTAGCACTCACACTGTGCCAGGCTCTGTGTTCTGGGCCACAACCATGAATGGCAAGAAAAATCTCTGCGTCCTCATGGAAGCCCATACCAGAAACTTCCCTCCACCTGAGGCAAGACTGGGTGACACTGGAGAGCAGGAGGCCCCTGGGGAAGCCTGCTGCACCAGTAGCACACAAGTCATCCCAGAGGGGCTGCCACAAGAGGGGTGGGAAGAAGCACAAGGTGCTGTGACCAAGGAGGCTCCGGGTTCTGGAGGTTCAGCCAGCCCTGCAGCCCGTGTGAAGATGGCAGCCAGGCAGGGGAGAAGCCCCATGTGCTGGAGAAGGAGAAGCTGGCAGCAAGATGCTCTGGAAGCAGCCAAGCCCTTGACTGCCCAGCCCCCTGGCCTTGCTCTGAGGGCTCTGCACTCGGCTCCTCGGCACTCCAAGGTTGCTTACCTGCCGGTTCATGAAGACGTAGATGATGGGGTTGTAGATGGTGGCACTTTTGGCAAAGTAGGCCGGCACGGCGGCCACCAGAGGGTGGAACGCATAGCCAGGGTGTGCAGTGGCAAAGCACGCGAAGAAGGTGTAGGGCCCCCAGCAGAGGCAATAGGCAAGGACCATCACCACCACCATCCGAGTCACCTCCTTCTCAGCCTTCTGAGTAGACTCAGACTCTTTCTGCTGCTTCGCCACCTGTGGTAGCCGGAGCACTGAGTCGGGGACAGGCCCAGGATTCTGCCTCTTGACCCTCGAATTGTGGCAGTAAGGTTGTAACCGGATCATAGGGACAGCCAGCTTGTACCCACACTCATAGAGGGGTCTACTGTGCAGGCCTTATAGGTAGGCCCAAAAACCCTTTGCCACCTCTGGTCCTTGCCAGTGTCCCCTGCCCTGCTCCTTTGCACTTAGCACGCTGCTGGGGTGTAGCAGCATGGTAGGGGTGGGGCACTTGTCAGGAATGCTCAGGGAATTTAGAGAGAGAGACAGAGACAGAGACAGACAGACAGAGAGAACACAAGGATAGGCAGGAGCACAGACTCGGTGGGAAGTGGGGAGGGGCAGCTCTGGCTAAGGCAGGCCTGGAAGAGAACTGGCTGGGAAGCCAGGCCTCCAGCTCTGGGTCCAGTGGTTGCCATGTGTGGGCAGGAAGTTGGGCCAGCCAGCCATGTGGAGGGGAGAAGGCCTATGAAGCCAGATGCCCAGACATCAGCTAAGCGGGCCCCAGCTCATGACCAGGTGATTCTAGGCAGGGTCCCCATAGTTCACATGGAGAGCAGCAAGTGCCATGGGAGTTGGCTGACCAAAGGACACTTGAAACTGCTGGAGGAGACCCAGCCTCCCTCCCCATGTGGCTGGGGGGTGCTGCGGACAAGGGTGCTCTGGGGCACTAGTCTATGAGAGAGCTGATCTCTGCCCCTGTGGTCCCTAAGCCTCACCGCCCGGATGGCCAGCCACACATGCAGGTAGCACAGCACGATGATCGTAAGTGGGGTGATGCAGCAGGTGACCATGAGCACCATCATGTAGGACTGCACGCCGGGGTATGAGGTGCCACTGAACACGTCGGGGCCACAAGATGTCTTCAGGCCATAGGGCCAGTACCTGCAGAGAGTGCGGCCATCCGCCCACATGTGTGTGGGGGACTCGGCTGAGGTGGAGGTCACATGGCCACCGCCTTGGCCCGCAGACTATTTTCACCATGCCAAAAGAACCTTTGGGCATCATCTTTGATAAGTCTTCATTTTTAAGTCCCACTTTCCCCAAATGGAAATGGATCTCAGGGCCTTCACACTAAGCTGCATCCCCTGCCCTTTTGTAACTTTGCATTTGAAACAGGGTCTCACTAAATTGCCAAGTTGCCCAGACAGCTTTTAAACTTGCAATCCAGCCTCAACCTTCAAGACTGTTGGGATCACAGGTGTGCACTGCCAAGCCTGGCTTTGTACTGGTAAAATACACATAGCATGCAATTTGTCATGGTGACATTCAGTACTTTCATAGCGTTTGTCACAGCCATCACCACTTTCTGCTTCCTGGATGTTTTTGGCACTCTTGGGCACCCCTCTTTTCAGAGGGAAGGTGAGGCTCCATCTCATGCAGTCACTGCCACACCACTGAAACATTTGGGTGTTCCCCTGAGCACCAACCTGGCCACGAGGCCAGAACCCCAACAGCCACACCCACTGGCACCCTGGCGCTCTTACCTGCTCCAGCCAAAGATGGGTGGGGCCGTCCACACCGCAGACCAGACCCAGGAGAACACGATGCCCCCTATGGCCAGCTTGGCATCAAACCTCACGTTGCCAAAGGGCTTGCACACAACCAGCCACCTCTCCCAGGAGATGATGGCCAGAGACCAGAGGCCTGTGATGCCTGCGGGAACAGCAGCAGGGCCTTGGAGACCAAGCAGAGGGGGCACACCTCCCATTGCAGCAGGGTGGACCAGCGTCCGAGGTGAGTCCCCTGCTAGTAGGATCTCATATTGGGCCACCATAGCTCCACCCCTCTTTTTCCCCCCCTCCACCTCAGGAGCTTTCTGGAGGCTGGGGAGTCTGGGCTGCTACGATTCCGCAGAGCTTGGAGATGGGCAGTTCTGCTGACCCACATCTGCAGCCCATCAGGGCATTCTCAGGATTGTTCCCTCAAGGATGAGTGTTCCAGGGTCACTGGTGTCTCTCCTGGGCCACTTGAAGAAGCACCATTTTCATATCCCTTTGTAGAGGTGGTGACTTTTCAGTCTCACCCACTTTCTTTACTACATGGAAACTCTATGGTGTCACTAATGTTTCTAATAAATATTTTTTAATTTATTTATTTATTTTCTTGTTTCAGAACCTTTATTTGTTTATTCACTCATTCTTATGGCTGGCTCAGCACGCCCCAAGGGCAGGGCTGGCGCAGCATGTGGTGCCGGGGATCGAACCGCGGTCCCTGAAGCCGCCCAAGCTTTCCCAAGCAGGCGCTTTAAAGCACTGAGCCATCCCACCGGGCCCTCTAATAAATATTTTTAACACTAAGATTTTCTTTATTGGGACGATTTTTTGGAGACAGGATCTGCTTTTGTGGAAAATTATTTAATAATAATAATAATAATCTTAGCGGCCCGGCAGGATGGCTCAGTGGTCTAAAGCAACTGCTTAGGAAAGTTTAGGTGGCTGCAGGGACGGCAGTTCGATCCCTGGCACCACATGCTGCACCAGCCCTGCCCTCAGGGCAGGCTGAGCTGGCCATAAAAATAAATAAACAAACGAAAAGTTCTGAAATAAGAAAAAAAAATTAAAAATCTTTTAAAAAAACCAATAATCTTAGAGACAGGTGAGGTGGGACACACCTGTAATCCCAGCACTTTGGGAGGCTGAGGCAGGAGGCTCTTTGCAAGTTTGTGACCAGTCTGAATTACATAATAAGACCTTGTCTCAATAATAATAATAATAATAATTAATAATAATAATAATACTCTCTTTGGTAACTTTCTCAAAATAATCGGCTGCCTTTGCAACCCCATGGATCTTATTGTTTGCATTTGAAATATTCCTGGAAGGCCAAAGATATGTGTGGCACAGAAACTTGGGAGAGTGGGTGGCTGTTCAATTCTTGCATCAGCCAAAGACTCATTGTGAAGAGCTGGGCATGGTGGTGTACACTGTAACCCACCCCTTGGAAGGCTGAGGCCAGAGGATCGCCGTAAGTTTGGGGCCAGCATGAGCTTAAGGCCAGCCTGTATTACACAGTGAGACCCCATCTCAAAGTAAATAAATAAATAAATAGCAGTGTTCAGTTGGAAGCCTATGAAACCCTTAGGCCCATGGTACACTTCATGACCTTGACCCTGATAATCCCAGGGTCACCTAGCCTTCTTACCACACAGGGAGACAGTGTAGCCCTCCACGACACAGAGAGGATGGCCAAGCACGAAGTAGCCATACACCTGGTTCACCACACTGATGGTGCTGGCAATGAGTGTTTCTGCTAGGTCAGCAACGGCCAGGTTCACGAGGATCCAGTTCAGGGGGTGGCGCAGCTTCTTGAAACGCATGGTGGCGACCAGTACAAGCCCGTTGGTAAAGACAGACGCAATGACCACAATGGCCATCCAGGCGCTGGTGAGGTGGTACACCCACCTGGGTGCAATGTGGAAGTTGGGGCCTTCGAAGGGGCCTGTGGGTGGGGGACAGAAGCCCTGTGTGATGCCCTGATCTGGCCTCTCCTGCGCCCCATCTCTGCTTAGCCACATGCTCCACATGCATCCTCTCTCTGGCTACCCTCTTTACAGTACAGAAGCCCTAGAGTTAGTGCTCAGAAGGCTGTGGACACCTGGAGGTGAGGCCTCTGCCTCCCAAGGTCCTTAGGGTTACTGCAGTTCCTTGTGCTACCCCTTCTGGCCCTGCCATGGAGTTTCTGAACTTGCCTCCCTCCTGAGTACCAAGAGCCAAGCCACCCAGAAGCATGATCCTGTCATGAAAGACGGTGGTAGTCTCACCGGCTTGATCACGTGGCCTAGAGGCCTGTAGAGATGCCAGGTGCAGGGTAATGTGTTCTGGGCAGCAGTGTTGATGTCACTGTCCCAGAACATTCTCTTAGTGGGGATGAAGGAGACGCAGATGTAAACCCCGCTCTTCGCCACTGTGAGCTATGACACAATTTGGGAGCAAAGAAGCACAGCGAGGACTGCAGCCCTTGTCCCAGGTGTGGTATTGCTGATGAAGAGAGCCCTGGCATCTGAACAAGAGCACTGAGCCTCCCTGGGCCTGGGTCACCCAGGGCTCCGGGGCCACAAGTCCAGGTGGTCATTTGCAGAGGGGTCTGTGGGGCACTACCCATCTGAGGCCTGGTGCAGGAACCCCAGTGCAGGCAGATCCCCAAGGTGCTAGGCAGCCACTGGGGATGCAGAGGGAGTCACTAAACTCTTTGGGGATGGATTCCCAAAGCCTTCACAGATAAAGCTATGTAGCTTATGAATTCATAAGCTGAATCTGTTTGGTTGGGTGTAGCGGTACATGCTTGTCTTCCCCAAAAGCCATGAGTTCAAGGCCACACAATGATTCAAGACTAGCCTCGCTACATAGGTAAGACCCTGACTCAAAATACCAAGATAAACAATGCATAAAAAGATAAAAAAAAAAAAAAAAAAAAAAAAAAAAAAGATAATAGCTGCAGTTTGATGTTTTGCCATCATGGCAGCTCTTGAAGTTCCTTGGGGAGGGGTGGCCAGTGGTCCTGAGCCCACTCACCTCGGGTGGCATTGCTGTTGGTATAGGTGAACACACTTGCCTGGGTGCTGTCCTCGGCGTCCTGCGCCTGTGCACCCGTGAGCGCATGGGGGCCCCAGCGCTGGGTCATGGCTATGAAGGCCCTGGCCCTGCACACTGCAAGTGGCACACTTTATAGCCCCGTGGGATCATCTGGCACTCACCTCAGGGCTCCCAAAGTCTTCACCCTCTGATCCCTTAATTGGGCCTGGACTTTGACCTCCCCTCAGGCCAGTGAGCAAGGACGGGCAGCTCAGAAGGATTTGCAGGCCAGTCTTGGAGCCCACCTGCCCTGGCTCACGTTCCGCACTGTGTACCTGCCCGCTGCCCAGGGCCTGCTGTCACCTTCGGCAGAGCATGGGTGGGCCCTGCAGGTGGGGTACCGCAGGGAACAGCCCCAGGCCCAGGGTCCTCCTCACTCCGTAGGCCAGGCTGGGGCTGGCTTTGCTTGCAGCAGTCCTCCTGCCTCAGCTGTCAAAGGGCACTGCCTCACCTGGCAGACCCTCTTTTCCTCAAGACCCGGCAGGGTGAGGCCCTGTGAGCAGATGTATGCCATGCCACTGGGCATCTCTCCTACCTGCTCCAGGACACGCTCTTCTATGATCAACCAGCTACAGCATCCTTGGTGACACTCTGCAGGAAGCTGGGCACCTCTGTCAGTGCAGCAAAGCCTCAGTGCCTGCTTAATCTTCAGAGCTCCCAAAGGGACAGCCACTCCCAGGGCACAGGGGAGCCCCAGGTTGCAGGCTGGGGACTAGAGCCAGGGGAGGCCCACTAAGTACCATAGCAAGGACAACTGCTAGAAGAAAAGGGCACTGCCATAGCCTTGCCACTGGGACACCTAAGAGCTTGGACATGGGTAGCCACAGTAGCACCATTCAGAAGAATGTTTCAGGAGAAACAACCTGAGTCCATTAACAGATGAATTGAACAGCGGAAGAATATTATTCAGCCTTGAAAAAGGAATAGCTGATCATGCTGTATTATGGCTAAATCTCAATGCGTGATGCTAAACAAAACAAGCCAAACACCAAAGCCATAGAGTAATCACTGCCACAACAGGCAGGAGAGTACATGGGGACCTGACGAAGAGTCCTTAGTAGGGTGCCGGAAATTCTTTGTGGGTGATGAAAATGTTTGAAAGTTAAGGCTGGAAGCCAGGGGTGGTAGTGCATGCCTGCCTTCTAGCACTGAGGAGACTGAGGCAGGAGGATCTCTGTGAGTTTGAGGCCAGCCTGGATTACATAGTGAGTTCAAGGCCAGCCTGAACTACAAGGTGACTGTCTAAAAATAAGTAAGCAGCCGGGCGTGGTGGCTCACGCCTGTAATCCCAGCACTTGGACAGCTGAGGCAGGAGGATTGTTGTGAGTTTGAGACCAGCCTGGGCTACAAAAGTAAGCTCAAGGCCAGCCTGAACTGCACAGTGAGACCCTGTCTCAAAAAATAAAAATAAAAATAAAAATAAAAATAAGTAAGCAAACAACAAGCACAATAAAAGAAAGAAAACATAGGACTGAGGGTACAGCCCCGCTTGCTTAGCATTCACCAGGCCCTGGGATCAAGTGCCAATATTCTCGCCCCCAAATGATCAAAAAATTAGGTTGTGCATGGTGCACCCACCATGGCAAACGGTTCGACAGCTCCCCAAAAAGTTAACCAGAGAACTGCCACTTGTCCAGCAAACAATGATCACAGTATCTCAAAGAAATGATGCTCAGCAGCTTCTCCACCTAGAGCCCCCAACTCTTAATCGGATCTTGCTCAGGGAGCCACCTGGGGGGCAGATTCGAGAAGCACGCAGACGGCAGCGGGCAGGTCCAACGCGCGCTCGGCCGCCAACAGGCTTTCTCTGCTACCTTTACTTTCTGCTTGTTTACACAAGGTCTCTTTCTGAAGTTGAGGCTTGCCTGAAACTTGACGTGATCTTCCTGCCTTGGCCTTCTGTCCCCTGCTTTTTCAACTATACTTCACCTGGGACCCCGAGGCTGGCAAACTTCCCATGCTGCCCATGGGCCCTTTGGGATAGAGGGGGTCCATCAAGTGGGGGTTCAGCAGCCCTCCCACCCTGGACCCGGCTTGGCCAGATGATTGTGGTGGCCGAGCTGGAGGCTGGGAGGTAGGAGCTGGTGCTAATTGAGGATTGGGGCTAACAGGCGATCAGGGCTCAGCTGGCCAAAAGTGGCTTAGTGCCACCCACGCGTTGGGATCCCCGAGTCCCCTGAGCCCTGGCACCTGGGGATGGGGAGGTCAGACATCAGGCCACCCCTAATCCAGCCTCCGCTCCCTCTGTGCCACCCACCGCAGCTGAGCTGATTAGGGTGCCTGCTTGCCTGTCACCTTCATTCAGCCCTCAGCCCCATCCACTGGGGCAGGGCTTTCCTGCATGGCCTTGGCTAATGCACTTGGAGGACTGAGACCTGTGTTCTTTACCTTTGCTGGTAAAATCTGCCTGATGCGAAATGCGCCCTCTTTTGTGCAACCAGATGACGCTTGGTGGTGCTGATGATCAATTACCCCGCCCAGCCATGTGAATCGCTGGCTCCCTAATGCCCCTGCCCTTGGCCCCTTGTTTGTGGGGACCTTGGCAATTCTATGGACCGTGTAGAGTCACCGTTACAGAGTTTGTGCTTATCTGGCTTTTTTCACCACACACTGCTTTCAAGGGCCACCCATTGCCTTTGGCTTGCGTTGAGAATACATGCAGGACTGTTGCATCGGATTTTTTTTGAGGCAGTGTCTCGCTATGCAGTCCAGGCTGGCCTTGAACTCCTGGCGATCCTCCTGCCTCAGCCTCCTGAGTGCTGGGCTAACAGGTGTGCACCACCACACCTGGCTGTATTAGGTTTCTGACTCACACAACCATTCATGTCAGCTTGCAACCTGGTTGTGTCGGTGGGGACCACCTTCCAAAGCCACCCCAGGCCTTTTAGGCTCACTCAAGAAGGCCACAAGGGCCCCCTGGGGTCTGAGTGCAACTTCCCAGAGTGTGAATGGATGAAAACCTGTCACCACCTCCCCACTTCTGCTCACTCCTGGGACAAGATGGTCACTGAGGAGAAGACACCCAGAGTTCCCTTAATTTGCAACTTCAGGACACTGTACTCAGGAAAAGGCTTAAAAGTTGCTCTGAGCTCTTTTTCTTTCTCTTTGGAATTGAGTTTTGTATGTGGGGCTCCCTCTGTCGTTGTGGCTGTCACTCCGGCCTTACACCATCGTCCTGCCCTCTTGGAACTGGCCTACAGGTCTCCGCCATTGTGAGTGTCTGTGTGTTCACTGTACACTCATATGTGTGTGTGTGTGTGTGTGTGTGTGTTACCAGGGGCTGAACCAGGGTTTTTGTACTGTACTTTTTTGCATGTGTTTTGGTACCTGGGTTGGAACTCAGAACCTTGTACTTGACAGGCAGGCACTTACACCACTGTGCTGTCTATCTGGCCCCGTTTTCCTCATTCTAGACATGATCTATATTTTCAGTCTGACTCCGAAACAAACTGTAGATGATTATGCTGTAGAATTTCTATTGTAGTTAAACTACTTGTTGTTTACTTTTTACCTTACTATTAGTTTTTCATTCTTTGTCTCCCCCTCCCCATTTTTTGTCTTTTTGAAAGGGTCTCAGTATGCAGTTCAGGCTAGCTGTGCACTTACTATGTAGCCCAGGCTGGCCTCGAATCTGCAGTGATCCTCCTGCTTCAGCCTCCACACTCAGCTAGTGTTGACTTTTTAAAGAGCCTTCAAAACATGGATTTTCCAAAGCCCGCCACAAAAGCACAATGTTGTAGGGTTCTGCCTAATGGGAATGCCCTCTGGTGGCGACAGGAAGGAACTCCATGGCGGTGTGTGCAGGGTGTATCTGGCACAGCGCCACATCTAAACCCCACCTTATGTTGTCCACTCTGCAGCCTGTGGTGACTGCACAACCCTGCTCCAGGAAAGTGGCCGGTAGGGCCACCTGGAGAGCAGGCCACCCTGCCAACTTGAGGACCAAGATGCACCACCCGTGTGCCACACAATCTGGGCAGTGTCACTTTCCCAGTGCAGCACTAGATGAATGTCAAGTGAAGCATGAGCCATTTTCATCAGACTTTGCACTGCATTTGCCTTTTTTTTTTCTTTTTTACGGAACCGGGTTTTGCCAAGCAGGTACTTGTGCCTCAGAGCTATCTCCCCAGCCCTGGATTTGGCTTTGAAGCTGGATTGGGCCAGGGAACAGTCTGTCCATCTGTCTGTCCCTGATTCTAACGACGTCATTGTCCTCCTCCCCCACCTCTCCTCTCCCATTCCCTCTCCTCCTCATCTTTCTTGTTCCTTTGCTCTTTTGTTGTGCTGGACATTGAACCTAGACTGTTAGCATTGCCCTACATCCCCAGCTCCCCTCCCCTTTTTCATATTGTTAGGGAAGGATCTGCAGGGTGTTTAGAGTCTCACTACTGGATCAGGCTCATAGTGATCTGCCTGTTTACAGCCTCCCAAGAGCTGGGAAGGAGTTTTGTTTTGAGGCTGGCTCAGGCTTGCTTTCTCGTGGGTCTGGAGATTGAACCAATGACCCCAGTGCCCGACTGGGTTTGCAGGGCACAAGCGCTTAAACCACTGAACTATCCTGAAAGCCCACAAGAGCTGGGGTTACAGGCACGTGCCACCACGTCCACTCTCAATTGGTGTCTCAGGGCACCCTGGGAGCAGAGCCA
This sequence comes from Myocastor coypus, assembly GCA_004027025.1. Lineage (NCBI taxonomy): Eukaryota > Metazoa > Chordata > Mammalia > Rodentia > Myocastoridae > Myocastor > Myocastor coypus. The sequence goes on from PVJA010041239.1 coordinate 17,506, forward strand.
GCACGGCAGGCCCAGGGATTGAACCCCAGCCCTTTTTATTTTTTAATTTCGAGAAAGAATGTCATTAAGTTGCCCAGGCTAGGCTTAAACATGCCATCTTTTGGCCTCAGCCTCCTTGAGTGTTAAGGTCACAAGTACGTGTTGCCTTTCCTGAGGCAGCCACTTCCTAGTTCCCTGGGATGCCCACACCCTTGCTGGGGGCGGTCATGGGGCACAGGTATCACCCCAGCACGCAGGAGGCAGAAGCAGGAAGATCCAGCGACTTCAAAACCAGCCTGGGGTATGTGGCAAGATATTGTCTCAAAAAGAAACAAACGATTTATAAAAAAGAAGCTCGAAGAGAGGCGGGAATGTTTTTGTTGTCAGAAAATGGTCAGGACGGCAGAAGAACGCGGCGTGGGGCCCAAAGGGGCTCCTTCTAGCCAATTCAAAACGCTCCATCATTGGGGACAGGACGAATTGAAGCCCACCAATCCGAGAAAGGCTCTCGCTCTGTCGGAGCTTGGAGGACTTCCT
>PVJA010041240.1:0-17996 GCA_004027025.1 Myocastor coypus
AAAAAAAAAAAAAAAAAAAAAAAAAAAAAAAAAAAAAAAAAAAAAAAAAAAAAAAAAAAAAAAAAAAAAAAAAAAAAAAAAAAAAAAAAAAAAAAAAAAAAAAAAAAAAAAAAAAAAAAAAAAAAAAAAAAAAAAAAAAAAAGAAAGAAAGAAAAAGAAATACTTTGTAAAGCTATCATGCATAGATTTCAGAAATGAGATTAATAGACTACAAAACATATAAAGGAAGTAAAACAATTTACCGGAGTCAAGGTACACTCTTAGATACATTGTTTATGATGGATTATAATTTTTTTGTCTCTGTCATTCTTGTTCCCTATTATCTATTTTTATTTGGTATTTTATTTGTAAATTACACTGTTTGATGTAAGAGAAGGCATGTGAAACCTTTCCCTCTAAAATCAGAAACAAAATAAAGATGTATAGTGTCATCACTTCTGTCCAAAATTGGCCTCAAAAGATTAGATAGAAAAGTGAGACCATAGGAACCATGAGTTACCTCAGCAGACTAAAGCATCTGGTCAGGCAAACTTAGGCAAGTCCAAGGACCATGGCTGAATCCCAGTACCACATGGCATGTCAAACCTGAACCACAGGATTGATGAAAGGCAGACACAGAGTCCAGGCACAGTGACATACACCTGCAATCCCAGCTCTGGGGAAGCTGAAACTAGTACAAGCTGCATAGTGAGACCCTACAATAACCTAACATATTAAAAAAAGAAAAATGAGACAAAAGAGAAAAAAATACAATGGATATCAATGGGAAAGAATTAAAATTATTGTTATTTGCAGAGGACATTTTTTTTTGTCTTTTTGAGACAGGGTCTCACTATGCAGCTCAGGCTGGCCTTGAGCTCATTTTTGTAGCCCAGGCTGGTCTTGAACTCACACTGATCCTCCTGCCTCAGCCTCCCAAGTGCTGGAATTACAGGTGTGTACCACCATGCCTGGCTTAGGACATATTTCCTTTATAGAAGATCTCAGAAATTATTAAAGGACTGCTAGAACTAATAACTAAATACAGCTCTCTAGAAGGATACATGACCAGCAGTCAATAATCAACAAGCATTCCAATATACCAATAACAAACACAATGAGACAAAATTCAGAGATATACAACCTTTTACAGTAACTTCAAACATTTAATACTTAGGAATTACCCTAACAAAACTGAATGAAATTTTTGTACACAAAAACCTACAGTATTATGAAAAAGGAGTTCAAAGAGGATATCAGAAAATGGAAAGTTTTGTCATGTTCCGAGATTGGCAGAACCAATATACTCACAAGTTCGATACTTCCAAAATTGTTATACAGACTTGAAGTAATCCTAAATAAAATACCAATAATTTACTTACACAACTAGAGACAATAATCCTCAAATTCATATGAAAAAAGAAGAGAGTAGAGTAGCAAAAGCAATTTTTTGGCACAAAAGGAAAGATGGTGACATCACAATCCCAGACATCCATTTTTAACAAAACCACAGGGATAAAAGAGATATTGGCAAGAGAAACAGACTCATGGGAAATAGGCAATAAGTTATTATTTTGACACACTCAGCTACATTACCTTTGAAAAAGATGCCAAATCTCCTCGCTGGAGGAAAGATAACTTTCTTTAACAGATGGTGCTGCGAAAACTGGCTACCCACGTGCCAAAGACTCAACTTACTGCTTGGCAAGTGTAAGGTCTTTAGATTGATCCCCTATTCCTGAAAGAAAAAAAGAAAAAGATTGAACTTAGACCAGCATTTCTCACATTAGAACATGATTTAATTTTCTGAAAGACAAAATAGGTAAGATGCTTGAGGGCATAAGTGTATTTAAGGAGTTTCTGAAAAGAACTGTTGGTTGTAGTTGCAGAAGAAATAATACCAAGAATCAGAAACTGGATCACCAGTAGGGTGAAGTGATAGCCTACTGAATGGGAAAAAAGTGTTTTTTTCATGTACTCTTCAGATGAAAGTCTGCTATTTAGGATATACAAAGAATTCAAAAAATTTAGAAACCCAAATTTAAAGATCCAATAAATAGTAGGCATCTCAGACTTAAAACATGAGGAAATGTATAAGGCCAATAAATGCATGGAAAAAGGTTCAACATTGTTGGCCATTCAAGACATACAGAACAAAACAACACCAAGATTCCATCTGACTCTAGGAAGAACAGTCACCATCAAAGGCCAGATAGATAGATCAATTGATCAATCGATAGATAGATAGATAGATAAATAGATAGATAGATAGATAGATAGAGTACTCAACACAACATATATAATGGTATTTTTTTTTTTTTTTTTTTTTTTTTTTTTGAGACAAAGTCTCACTAACGCAGTTCAGGCTGGCCTTGATTTCTGTTTTGTAGCTCAGGCTGGTCTCAAACTCGCCCTGATCCTGCTTCCTCAGCCTCTCAAGTGCTGAGATTTTAGGCATAAGCCACCATGCCTGGCAATAATGGTATTCTTACATTGTCTTTTTTTCTTTGTCCTAAACAATAGGAAAGAGACAGATTTTTTCTTAAAGTAATCAGTTAAAGTACAAACAACACAAGTTCCTCACCCCTTATTTATCCCACATCCTTATCATTGCATCAGTTGTGGGACTTTGTACAGAAAGCCTCTGACTTCCGAATGAATTCCGTTCTGGAAGAACACTCAAGTATTGCTTTTTACTTCTTGCACACATAATCCCAGTGGATCATGAGTCAAGTCTCAAACTCTAGAAGTCCCTGCCCCATGATTGCATGAGGCTTTGTGGGAACAATTAGTCATAAACCATAACATTCTACCTCTGGACCCACGAAGTCTCATACATATTCCTTTGTGAAAAATATATTTTAGTCCATCTGGAAGAGTTGCCAAAGTCCCAACTGTTTCAGTATTGCTGAAAAGTCCAAAACCCAAGTCTCCTCCAAGATCTAAGGCAAACTCTCAACTGTGAGCCCCTCTATAATAGAAAAGGTAGACATATCCAATATTCAAAGGCGTAGGATTGTTATGGTTTATGTCTTGTTGTCCCCCCAAAGCCTCATGTAGTCACTGGGCGGAGACTTCTAGAGTTTGAGACTTGATCCATGATCCCTGGGATTATGGGTTTTAGTACTGATGGGATTATGGGTCAAAGTACTTCTGGGATTATGGGTGTAGCCTAGGGTGGGAGCTAAGGCAGAGAGCCTGAATGTAATATAAAGAGAGACAGAGAGACAGACTCGGGCTGTTGCTGTTGCTCTGCTGCCGTGTTTGGTTGGCTGCCTCTGCCGCCATTTTCTTGCTGTTCCGCCGCCATGAACTGGATGCTCTCTGCTCTGTTCCACTTAGCCTTGGGCCAGCTGAATATGGACTGAAACCTCCACGAACTGTGAGCTAAATAAACCTTTCCTTCCTTCATTTTGAGTGTCGGGTATTTGTCCCACCAACGAGTAAAAGGTAACTAAAACAAGGATAAACATTACCACTTGAAGAAGTTGCCAACAACAGGGTAGTACAAAACACTGAGACAAACACATGTTCAAAATCCATCAGGGTAAACATTAAATCCCATAATTCCAACTGGAACATCCAAAACAATCTGCACTGAGTTCTGACCTCCAAAGGCCTTACATAACTCCGCCCCTATGGCACAATTGGTGGTAGTTTCCATAGCTTTTCTCTTAGGCCAATGTCGCTCCCCCTTTGCAGTTCCCCAGCGGTTCAGGGGTCTAACAGATGCATAATGCATATCAGGTATTTACATTCTGAATCATAACTGTAGCAAAATTACAGTTTTGAAGTAGCTACCAAAATTATTTTTTGGTTTGGGGTCACCGCAACATGAGGAACTGTATTGCGGGGTCACGACATTAGAATGGTTGAGAACCACTGCTTTAGATGATCCATGTTTCTGGCTTTTCCAGACTTCTGGGGTTTCCACTGAATTGGCTTTCCAGTCTCTGCTCTACAATACCACTCTCTCAGGGGCACACTGCCTGGCCTCTCAGGTCTTCTTCTGAAATTGAGGTGGAAGTCTTCTTAACCTAACAACTCTGGTGTTCTGAATGTGCCTAAAATCAATGTCACATGGATGATGCCAAGGTCTTCTGCTAGCTGGAGCAGTAGCCAGGCTTCCTTCTCTTTTGGTTGTAGGGGTGGAGTAGCTGGGTTGATGAACACTCTGACCTTGACTCTCTGGAAAATATTCTCTATGCTGGCACCATTTTGGAACCTGGTTTGGCCACTACCGCCATTCTAGTGCTTGGATCTCTGCAGCTTTCTTCTCAAGGCAAAATTTTTTCTCCCTTGCAATTCTGAGGCTGCAAAGGGTGGAGAGCTGCCGCCTCTTGTGATTCCCTCAGCCATTCTTTTGATTCTATGGTTCCTTCCCAGAAATGCAGATCCTTCCAGCTCCATCTTTGCATGTATGGTGTCCATGCCATATTTAAAATACATTCTTCTTCTTCTTCTTCTTCTTCTTCTTCTTCTTCTTCTTATTATTATTATTATTATTATTATTATTATCATCATCATCATTTACTTTGGCAGTGTCTTTCACATTTCTGTGAGAACACATGCTAACTAGTCTACTGTTGTATTATGGATCCACTGTAAGGCCAGTAGACATATAACTGGCTTTTCTTGCTCCTACTGTATACCACATCATACAGACCTGACATCCCTATAAAACCTTATAATATTCTATGAATATAGCAAAAATAACAAACTAAGAATGAAATGCTGAAGGATTTCAAATCTTTGGGTCAATGACCATCATATAATTCTGTTCCATTGTAGATAAAATTCAGACATTAGAGAAACAAGGGGCAGAAATTTTCCATTTGGAGAATTTTATTTTCCTTGTTTTCAGTCTTTTACTGTTTGCTGACTCTAGCTAAAGACTTTGTAGCAGATTCCCACTAATGAGCAGAATATATTCCGGTGAACAGAAGTCGAGGCTGTCATATCATCCTCTCTGCTCCTCATTTCAGGAGACCAGCATGCAAGCAAAGCATACGAAGGAATCGATGTATTATTGGACTTACTAGTTCTTATTATTATGAGGTAAGATATCGATAACTATCGATATGTGGCAGAAAAAGCCCAGAGAGATAGCTGAGCTGCATGAGTTCATGCCTGATAAGCAGAACACTTTCAGTTTGAATCCCAGCGCACACAGTGAACACAACAACCTCAAAAAAAATGACAGAGAAGTATGCTTTGAGACTTCATAGTTTCATTCGGAGCCAAACTATGTTTGGATAATTGCATCAATCGGGCTTACAAATGACGGACAACTGGGGCTTCAAAGTTCTAGCAGTGGAGAGCTGGAGTGCACACAATAAGGGAAACAAGTCAGAAGATGCCCCGGAGAGGGCTGCAAAGGAGCAGGAATATTTAAGAGAAGGCAATCAATGACAATGCTTGTTGTAGAGGAACTGCTATAGCACGGGTTTAGCTGGGAATATCAACTCTTGGCCTCAATCTTTTCTCCAGAAATAGTGTTAGAGAAGATATTGTTGAAAATATTTAATGTGATAGATGAGTGAATCTCAACTGAAACAGGTCAATAGCAAATACAGTCAGTTTCTCATGCCACTATTTTATTTCCCAGTTCTCTGGAAATAGCTTAGGCCACCACATTCCAGAAGCTGCTTCTCTAAATATTTATAAGCTTTCATCTTCTGGGCCAGGGATATAGCTCTGCAGCATAAATGTCTTCCTGGAAAGCATCAGGCCTAAGTTTGATCTTTGGCACTGAAAACACACACACACACACACACACACACACACACACACACACCAGGTTTCATCTCCAAATATGTTCTTTTCATGTATGTAGCAGGCCAGATGGGTCCACAGTTCACTGTCCCCTTGAGACAAACTCTTCAAAAAGCAGACAGTTCCCTGTGTTGGTGAAATTGCACTATGTGCACCATACTAAGTTCTAGACCTCAGAATGATTGACCTCCAGCTTTCCAGAACAGTAGCTTGCCACCTTTAGCTAATGTTAACTTATTTCCATTAATAAGCTGCTTTCTATGTCTTCTTTCACTTTCTGTGTTGCCTTTTTGTACTATTTAGCCAGTATGCTCTTGTGATAAAAACACTGTCTTAGATTTCAAACCTAGAAACAACTCTGATGTGCAATCTTAATGTCTTGTTCTATGTAAGCATATGAAAGAAGTTTAGATCTTCTAATTTTGTGTGTGAATTTTATATATCATTTTCCATAGGTATATATAATTTCACTATATCCCCTCAAGCACCACAAGATAGACACCCTCTTGTTTGCTGGATAGTGAACTATGCTAACTCTAAATTGCACCCCTAACTACATAAAGCAGCAGGATAATGAAGAAGCTAAATTTAAAAATATATTTATGTCATTCATAATTCAAACTTTGTTGATTATATGAAGATTTTTCCTTTGTTAATTCATTTGTTAATAAAAATGTTTGAGGTTTACCCAAACCTATCTAGTTTGAGACCTTGTAGACAGGAAATATTTAAAATCCTTGAAAGGATGTTAAGAAGAAAGAAAATATTATATTTGCATTTTTGAAAATATTAAAAAACTATGTTAAAAGAAGTGTAATTTAAATATGACACTAACACTTGAAGGAGTTAAATGTAGTACGTCATTAGGTTGTAATATTTGTACCTTATACAGTATATTCAAAAGAAAAGAAAACAATGAAGATAATAATAATCATATCTTGCATTTACAAAAGACAATATAAACTAGAAAGTATGTTTATCCACTGTCTCAAGTCTTATGAAAATATGGAAATGCCAATTACTGTGGGCCATTACCTATAATGAGGAATCCACACTCTGAGATGTTAGATCAATTACTATCTATTAATATATTATTAAGAGGAGGGGCTGGAGGAAGAGCTCAGTGATCTAAAGTACTTGCTTAGGCAAGCTGAGACAACTGCAGGGACCGCAATTTGATCCCCAGCACCACATGCTGTGCCAGCCCAATCTCCGGGGCAGGCTGAGTTGGCCATAATATCTATATCTATCTATATGCATATGTATATGTATATGTATATGTATATGTATATGTATATCTATATGTATATCTATATCTATATCTATATATATCTATCTGTCTCTCTCTCTCTCTATATATATATATATATATACATATATATATATATAATTATTAAGTGGTAAAATCTAGATTACTGATTGATTAATCATCAAAGAATATTGGGCCGGCCAGACAATTTAGCAGTCGGTGCAGGGTTCAGGATTTGAACGTGGGCCTTTGGTGCTGGTCCCGCCCCCTTAGGGAATGCTGAGATGGTTTCTGAAACTGGGCGTGTTGTTGCACTTTTGTAATTCCAGTGCTTGGGAGGCTGAAAACAGGAGGAGCACTATGAGTCCAATCTGTAGTGAGACCCGATACATTTATTAAAAAATTATTTTAGAAAGCAATATTATACGAAATTGTGACCTAAAGGTAACCTTATAATTCTATGCATTTACTGTTATTTCTCCAGTGCGTTCTATTTCCACAGTTAGAAAATACAATATTTATTTATTTATTTATTTATTTATTTATTTATTGTCTTTTTAGGCAGTCTCACTATGCAGTTCAGGCTGGCCTTGAGCTCACATTTGTAGCCCAGGATGGAGTCGAACTCACACTGATTCTCCTGCCTCAGCTTTCTAAAAGGTGGGATTATAGGGATATGCCATCATGCTTGGATGAAAGTTGCTTTAAAAACTGAATTAAATTGCTTTGCCTAGAGAAGCAAATAGAATTACTTGGTGAATTTAATTAATATTTGTTCTAATTAGTTTTGGTGTTTGTTTTGAGACAAGCTCTTGCTATGTAGTTCAAGCTGCACTTGAATGCACTATATTTTCTGCTGGCATTAAACTCACTGTGATCCTTCAGCTTCAGCCTCCTGAGTGCTGAGATTGGAATGATGTCCCACCATGTCTGGACATTGAATTAATATTAACTCTATGATTTATATTAAAATTTTTATGTGAGAGTAGATACAGGAAGGTTAACCAAGTTTCACTGTCAGTTCCTGCTCACAGGGAGAGGAGAATCTCAGCTAACAAGAATAAAATATGCCAGAAAAAAATGGATATGTCAAAATTTCAATCAGAAATATAAATTCTAGTAATTAAAAGTAATTAAGTACTCTGCTTGTTGATTCTTCACTTTTTCCATTTAAATAATAATAGCAATCTTTATTATTGTTGATGAAAGAAAGTGTAGAAGCAATTACATGTTCTTTTTTATGCAATTATGAAAATTTTGCTAAACATTTCTCCAACTGTATTAATATTAGTAGGTACTATTAATAAGGCATATTAGTTGCATTTCAAAAATTGACTTAGCTATCCTAATAATCCATATCTCTGATTCTTACTAACATTTTTTTTTTTTTTTGTCTTTTTGGGATAGGGTCTCATTATGCAGTTCAGGCTGGCCTTGAGCTCACTTTTGTAGCCCAGGCTGGTCTCGAACTCACTCCAATTCTCCTGCCTCAGCCTCCCAAGTTCTGGGATTACAGGCATGCGCCACCACGCCCGGCTCTTACTAACATTTAACTTAATTATTTTCTGATTAAATTGCTCATACTGACCACATTTTCACTCTACAGTAATTTATATGAAATCAAAGTTATAAATTAAAATGTTAAAGTTCTAACCTGAGATTTTATGTAATCAGTGCCATAGTCCTCATGTCACTCACCTGAGTAATCTGGTTCACCAGGCCAGCACCTGCTTTGGTTGGTGTCATCACCCCTGACTCCTCACGGTCTTTTTTTTTTTTTTTTAGGACTGGGTTTCAAACTCACAACATTACACTTGCAAGGCAGGCACTTGGGCCACATAGCTATCTCCCCAGCACACCTCACGGTCTTGAATGTTGACACCCAGATGTTCCTGGGGCCATGTTTTGTCTGTATATTAGGTTAGTGACATCACTCCCTTAAAACGTATTTTGAGTCAATTAATATATTTGCTGGTCTCAGTTGACAAATTTTCTTACATTTCTGGAATTTCTGTACCTTTCTGTGATTTACTTTTATGCTTTTGCATATGTAAGTAAGTGTAATTTTAAGGTGAGGCTACCTGAGTTTGTCCTATTAGAAGCAGTTAATCATGCCATTTCTTCAATTACACTTCACAGTGATTCTGTCGTGTACATAAAATGTTATATTGTCAATGTGTCTTTTTCCAACTAAATAATAATTGTGATCTTTATTATTGTTGATGAGAAAAAAATGAAGGAACAATTACTTCTTTTGTATGTATTTATGCAAATTTATGACAGTGCTCAACATGTCTCTGCATAAATATTAGTGATAGAATTAATAAGGCCATATTAGTTGTGCTTCAGAAGAAAATGCATAGAATTACTTTATCATTATTTATGTATTTTTTCCTCATTAAACTTTGTTTTAGTGGGTCTCAAAATTGTATGACAGATTTTTGGTCAAGTTGTTTCCAATAAAAAGTGTTGCTTTTTAAAACCAATAACTTAAAAACTGCTACACATGCGTGCACATACACACACACACACACACACACACACACACACAAATGGTCCACAAAACATTCTCCTTTCCTCCTTTTGAACGTTTTATGATCTATTGTTATCATTAACCAGTCTTTCACTATTAAACTTAAATGGTCAATGGCCAATTGGAAGCAACAGTTCTCAGACTGCTCTTCTGCCACTGATTAAGACTGTGGTGACAGGTTTTAGGGGTAATATTCTTTTAGCCTTCTGAGCTTTCTGGGCAGACTTGGTGACCTTGCCAGCTCTAGCAGCCTTCTTGTCCACAGCTTTGAGGACACCATAGCAACTGGATGTCTCATATTGCAAACAATGAAATGACCCAGAGTTGGGTAGTCAGAGAAGCTCTTGACACATGGGCTTGCCTGGAAGCATGTCAACAATGGCAGCATCACCAGATTTCAAAAACTTGGTCCTGGGGCCTGGCAAGATGGCTCAGCAGTCTAAAGTGCCTGCTTAGGAAAGCTTAGGTGCCTGCAGGGACTGCGGTTCGATCCCCAGCACCACATGCTGCGCCAGCCCGCTGTCAGGGCAGGCTGAGCCGGCCATAAAAAAAAATAAATAAATAAATGAACAAACAAAAGTTAAAAAAAAATAAAAATAAAAACTTGGTCCCATCTTCCAGCTCCTTAGCAGACCCATGATCAATCTTCTCTTTCAGCTTGGCAAACTTGCAAGCAATATGAGCAGTGTGACAATCCAGGACAGGGGCATAGCCAAAACTGATATGGTTAGGATGGCTCAAGATAATCACCTGAGCTGCTTCCATTGGTGGGCCATTTTTGCTGTCACCAGCAACATTGTCATGGCAGACATGTTTGACAGACACATTCTTGGCATTGAAGCCCATATTATCACCAAGAAGAGCATCTCATAAAGCTTCATGGTGCATTTCAACAGACTTGACTTCAGTTGTGACATTGACTGGAGCAAAGGTGTTGCTCAAATCCATCTCAGGCTTAAGAACACCAGTGTCCTCTTGGCCCATCAGAACAGTCCCTATACCACCAATTTTGTAGGCATCCAGAAGGACAGCCTCAAAGGGTTGTCAGTTGGATGAGTGGGTGGAAGGGTGCAATCCAAAGTTTTGATCAGGGTGGTTCCACTGGCTTTGCCATCTTTACGGGAGACCTTCCATCCTTTGAACCAAGGCCTGTTAGCATCTGGCTCCAGCATGTTTTCACCATTCGAAACAGAAACTGGCACAAAAACTACAGTGCCAGAGTTAAAGCTGATTTTCTTAATGTAAGTGCTGACTTCCTTAATAATTTCCTTTTGCCTCTTCTGGCTGTAGGGTGACTCCATGACATCCATTTTGTTAACACCTACAATTAGTTGATTCACACCCAATGTGTATGTCAGAGGGGTCTGTCCATTCTTGGAGATTCCAGCTTCAAAGTCACCAACACCAGCAGCAACAATCAGGACAGCACAGTCAGCCTGAGATGTGCCTGTAATCACGTTTTTGATGAAGTCTCTGTGTCCAGGGGCATCAATGATGGTCACATAATACTTACTGGTCTCAAATTTCCACAGAGAGATATCAATGGTGGTACCATGCTGATGCTTGGCTTTCAGCTTGTCTAAGACCCAGGCATACTTGATGGAACCCTTCCCCATCTCAGCAGTCTCCTTCTCAAATTTTTCAATAGTTCTTTTGTCAATGCCCTGTATTTGTAGATCAGATGGCCGGTGGTGGTGGACATGATGGAGTCCACGTGTCCAGTGATGATGATACTAATGTGAACTTATTCATTTCCCAGACTGGCTTTGATTCAGTGGTGATTTTCACTACACCTTGCTCTTGTGACAAACTCATTGCACAAAGCTTTATTTATATTCTTGTACTCATTTAGTAATTCTTAGTCTTCTTTCAATTCAATACTTTAATTTTGTCTAAAATAAAAATAAACAAAGATTCAAATTTCATAATAAATGAAGTTTAAGATTCATCAGAAGACAACCAGTGTCTGCCAATATCAATTTGCAATCTCCTGATACCTATCATTTCGCTTATTCCCACAGTTATTTTAGCCTGTAGCTACAGCCTTATTTTCCAAATGTAATATTTTGTCCATAGTACTCCATGTTTTCATATTTTAGGACAATGTGCTTTTTTCTGAGTTTATATCTTCTTTTTGAACACTAATTTATAGAGTGTGAAATTAATCTCAACTATTTCAGTTTCCAGATGTTTTTTCTTGTTAATCAAAAATCAAAGACCAAATATATTATCAATGGTATATATCCAATCACTTTTTTCTTCATATTATATTTTATTCTACAATAACTTTTTACAATATTTTCTTGCTTCCCTTCAGTTCATATTTCCATTGATGTCTTCCTGTGATCTCAGTGTTTATCAATACTCACAAAACATTTTAGAAATGATTGGCAATAGCCAGGCATGCTGGTGTATGACTGTAACCCCAGCATTTGGGAGGCTGAGGCAGGAGGATCAATGAAAGTTCAAGACCAGCCTGGCTATAAAAGTGAGCTCAAGGTCAGTTCGAACTGCATAGCTAGAGTCTGCCTCAAAAAGACAAAAAAATTACTTAGCAAGATATAAAGATATAAGTATACATTTTTTCTAAATATATTCATATTTAATACACATTATTAAGAAAAATCTCACAATTTCCCACACACTAGAAGATATTTACATAACCTTAGCTATCATTAAAACTTAAGTTTAGGAAGACTGAATTTCAAAGTTCTGGTATGTTGCAGTCAGGATTTTATTGCAGCTACATATGACTCCGATACATTATTTTTTGTTCCTTATCACATCAACCAGTTTTTTTTTTCCACTCAAGGCAGAACCTCGATATGTGTTTGTTGACTGAGAACATATCAGACCCAACTAATTGCCATTGTTGATTTATCCATTTACTTATTTTCAATTCACTTCTGGTTCTACACTGTAATTTTCTCAAAATCATTTAGAATATTAGGGAAAAAACAATAAAATGTAATACATGTTTATTTGTGAGAAGGGATTTTACGAAAATTATATCACTATTTTGTCAAACAATGAAATTTATTCTCTGTAGTTAACAGGCTAATAGACAAATAACTTTACAAAAACCAAGAAAAAGATCCCCTAAAAATGTATAAATTGAAAAAGCTATGTATTTATAGGCGGACATTGTGTCAGTGAGCTATATACACACCCCTGCTACCTATTTCTAAGGCATATGCTGAAAATTTTCAGAACTTAGAAAAAAAAAATAATACACAGTCAATTTTGCAAACAGTTTCTAAGAAATAGAGAAAAGAAAAAGCATTCTATTTTAATTTATAAAGGATAGTTTTAGAGCATGCATGTATGTATGATAACTAGTAATAAGGTAAGAAACAATACTAGAAGCCTTAGTATCTATCAAATGCCAAATATAGAGTTATCAAGCCAGTGAACCTGGACAGCAGGAGCAGCAAATGACTGATTACATCTGGAGACTTGCCTCTTAACAGGAAGAGGAAGGGAAGAGAAAGAGAAGCCATGCCTACATAATTAGTTCCCTATTTAAATTCATATATATTGTTCAAACTCCCATGAACAAACAGAGTAAAGAAATAGAGAGTATGGAGAAGTTAAAGTAATTCTTTCCTTTCTCACAGAATAAAACATTATATATGGGAGAATCTTTCTCCAGCAAACACTTTGTAAGTTTAATATTTCTAGTCACTAACTAAAGGAAACACATGTGCAAACTCGTTGATTCAGGATTTTGGAATGATGCTCATTAACTGTATTTCTCTGCAACAAAAATTATTATTTCCAAAGGCTCAAAAATTCACCATGGATACATACATACAAGATAGAATTGTGGAGGGAAGAATAGTTTGGTTTTCTTAAATTTACTTCCATATTAGTCTCCAATCATCACACTAGTTGAAAGATAAGGAAACTGTTTCAGGGCATCTGCCAAGAAATTTCAGACAATTTGATTTTTTTAGGTACTAAGCTTTGCAAACAGAAACTGTTGAAAGTTATCTGACCTGAATATATTCTATAAAATTTTATTCCCCTCTGAAATTGTGCCTATGATTTATTCTGTGTCACTGCTGTGTCTACACTAATGCACCATTATGCATAGATGGTGTTTCAGATATATCACCATCATTCTTCTTGAAGCTGGAACTTTATGATTACGTAAGACATTGTCTGGCATAATCTACTTAGCCTGTCCATTTTACCTCTATACTTTTTGATGAAAGTGGAATAATTACTTAAATATTTACGGTTCTATGTTTCAAACTTGCTAGAACAAAGAGATTATGCATGCAGAAAGTGTACAGGGGGGGTGAAGATAACAAATGACAGATTAAGCTCAGCCTAATGTGGCTTTACTGGAGTAGAAACAGTGGTAATAAATCATCTGCCAATGTTGATAATAAAATACTGCATTGGCCTCCATCAGCCACAAGAAAAGGTTAAATGTTATTTCTCACAATAACCATGTGGTCTTCATAGCTGACACCTCCAATATTAAATCCCATCATTATTTTCTATAGAAAATGTTTGATCTTTATTCCTAATGGAGTACTTTTTATAAAGAACTACTTTATAAATATCTATTATCCCTGAAATCCCTTCTTTCATTTTATGGTTATTTTACCTTATAAAAGTATTTCCCTTTTTAGTATAAAAGTACTTTTATGTAATATCCAGCCTTTGGATGTAGAAATTCATTCCCGTCAACTGCTAGTGATATATTAGTAATTGGATCCACATAAAGCTTGTTGGTGGAGGAGGTGAATTTAAATACTGTCCTTAAATAGATTCAATGATTTATTTTCCAGTAAATGTATTAAATCAAATCTCAATTTAGTCCATACTCTTTTCTAAGTGACTCTTATTTCAAGCATTAACCTCGCCTTTTGACACACCTACAAACAATTATTTCCTCAATGTGTTTTGTGTAGAAAATTAATTATTATGAACAGGAGTCAAAGTGCATGGTAGTAGTAACCAAGGGGGAAGCCATGACCTGCATTCCAGAGTGTTCCTGTGAGACTTCATTGACGGAGTAATTGACATACATACCTGCAACCTCAATTTCTATAGATCTCAGCACTGGTCACAGATAAAATCACACTATTCCTCACCTAAATCTGTCCTTCCTTCATTATCTTCTGCAGCAGCCTGCATTCTTACTTCTGAAAGATGTCAAATTGGAAAGCTACTTGTACTCACAAAATAGTTTTCCAGCTGTAATGGTCATATGACATCTTTCCTGGGCTTCCTCTGTTCAAGAAACTATTTTTAAAAAAGAGATTTTTCTAATAGTCCACACCAAGATTGTCAAAATTGTCAGAATTGTCAGACTTGTTTTTCCTCTAAGACCACTGCAACAACTAATGTTTGAGAAAGCACAGTGGTCCTGGGTAATATGAGGAGGCTGGGATAATGTATTCCTGCATGATGCTCTGCAGAGATCTATTAATTGGGTGCCTAAAGTGGCATTCTGTGTGACACACTTACACATACACACACACACACACACACACACACACACACACACACACACACACACAAATATATGCATACTTTCCATTAAAGCTATCAATGATTCCCTGAACAGATCAACCCAAGACTTTCCTTTAATAAGGCACATTTTAAAAAATAAAGCCATCTTCTCTTCTTGCCTGCTTTTCATTTTCGGAACAGGAGTTAAAGATTTGCTCAAGAAAGCTGATTTCAGAATGCAGTCTTTGCTTTCTACCACAAGACTATCAGCAAGTGAAGAGCACATACTTTATCTTTTTTTTTTTTTTTCTTTCTCATATCTCTAACCCCAGAAAATATTTTTTGTTTGGAGAGTTAGCTATAACCACAGGGCTGTTTCTGGCGAAGATCTTTGCGTTTGTTTTTTTGTGGGCTAAAAATGGGAAAGATAAAATCCATCTTAATCCATCCTGCCTTCTCAGTACAGTTTTGGCATTGAATATTTTGAAGAAATACATGAATAGATAAAGGGCCATTATGATGATTTTCCCAAGGAAGATCAATCTATGTGAAAAGGTAGCTTGTTATTCTACATCATGTAAATCCACAGATAACATATATACCTGAGATAATGGCTTTTCAGTTTTCTACTCTTACCATTAAGCTTTGAAACATGCAGGATCGATTATCTGTTTTTAGGGTAAAGGTGCACTTTGTATTATATATAACAGAGAAAAGAGCACTCTAGCCAGTATGTGAGTTGGAAACTAGAACACATTTTTGTACACAAAGTAAAAAGCTTATCCTTTCTTTTCTTTTCTTTATGACAAACCCTCTTAGTACGTGTACCACGAGCTATGAAAGCTAGTTATCTTTTTTACTGTGTTGCATTTCAGTGGCCTTCAATTTTTAGGCTAGTGCTAATTGCTAATCAATAAATCTTGGTCATTCTTTTATGTTTCCCTTTTATATGTTTCTCATCTGGAACATTCTCATTGTAATAATCATATATTTGTATGATTTTGGGAAATAAAGGGCAAGCATTTGTTAACTAACATCCCAAATTTTGTGCTTAAGTTTGCAATTGTCAAAGGTTAAGGAGTACACAAATTATTTCATTGTGTGAATTATCTTCAGAGTCCAATTGATTAAGAACCAGTTCATCCCGGGGACAACCCGCTTGGGCCCTGCTCTTGTTCTTCTCTTGGATAGGAGCTTTCTTTCCCCCAGTAAATCTATTCTGTTCATAGAAAAAAGAACTAGTTCACAGGGTCGGAGAGACAGCTCAGTAGAATAAGTGCTTGCCTGGCAAGCACAGGGTGCTGAGTTCAATCCCTGGTATCATAAGAAAAACAAACAAACAAACAAGCGAACAAAAAAAACCCTCTTTTCTAACTATTTGGAAATACAATAAATTATCAACAATTTATGTCTCTTTCTCTGTATGGATAGATAGATAGGTTTATAGGTATATTACCTTACTTTGCCATATAAAACTAGAACTCATTTCTGTTATTAATATTCATATTCAAGATATGAAATGAATGCATAAAGATATTTGGACAGTGTATATGCGTTTATACTCCTCTTTTTCTCTCTCTTCTCTCAGCCATAAATGGCCTATTATATACCTTAAATTGAGATATTTTCATTGGTAACAATATGGATAAGTCTGGGGAACTTTGTTTTAAATGAAATACACCAGGCCCAGAAAGAGAAACACTACTTGTTCTTACAGATAAGTATAACCTGGGAGAGTCGATCTCACAGAAGAGTAGAATAGTGGTTACCAGAGACTACAAAGCATATGTAAAAGTGAAATAAGGAGAGATTGGCTTTCAGAGGCTAAAAAGAGTGTAGAAGAGAAAAAGAAGAAAAAAAAACTGGTCAAAGGACCAATAAGCATTATTTTAAAATTTGATCCTTTTACTCTAAAATAATGCTATTATTTTGAATTAACATAATCATTTCCCTATTATCAGCATTTTAAATCAATTTAACTGAAACGCCGAAATGCCATCTCTGTCAACATATTTACTTCCATGTCATTATAGTTTGATAAGGCAATTTGTATATGTGCATGGTTTTGTTTGTAAGATTTCGCAATATATAATTTTCCTAGAGAAAATACTCTATGTTAAATTACTTAGGTCTTTGTTTCCACTGTCACTGAATTTGTTCTTAAATCTATGTACATAACATTTTGTTTCATAAAGCTAGAATGTCCATCCCAACTCCATCATCTCTCTCCTATCTGGATCAAATGAAATCACTTACTGATAACACACATAAATTTGATTTTATCTATCAAAATTTCAGACATATAATGCTATATCTTTTGGAGGAGTATGAATCAATGTTTCAGTTATACCAAGTATGATTTCTGTAAAATGAATGTAGAAGGATAAAACTGGAGAGTAGAGGAAAATTTCCAGAAATAAAAAACAGAAATTTTCAGATTGGCAGAGAGTCACTAAAAAAGAAGCCTCAAGCTAAATTCATGGCTATAAATTTTTTATTAAATGTTATCCAATAGTGCTCAACAAACATATGAGTCAGTGAGAAAGAATAACTGCTTGGGGTAAAGCACAGCGTGCATACACATTAACAAAACTATGTTCCTGATATCTTAGCACTAACAGCAAGTAAGAAACAACTTGAAGGCTTTCAACATTCTTGGGCAAATTTATACTAAAAGCATAATATTATATTCACTTCAATTATATCAATTATGAGGGTAAAATAGAAAAAAAAAGTTTAATTCTGTTACAACTCACAGGTTTTCTCTTAAGGATTTTAATGGACATCAACAGAAAAACATACATACTTTTGGGCCGGGTATGGTGGCTGACGCCTGTAATCCCAGCACTTGGGAAGCTGAGGCAGGAGGATCAGTGTGAGTTCAAGACCAGCCTGGGCTACAAAAGTAAGCTCAAAGCCAGCCTGAACTGCATAATGAGACCCTGTCTCAAAAAGACAAAACAAAACAAAACAAAACAAAACAAAACAAAA